>WSFP011574237.1:0-10673 GCA_009831015.1 Picea engelmannii
AAATAGAAAAGTTTGAAAATAGATGAAAAAACATCGTTGAGAAAAAAGAAAAAGAGGAAAAAAATCAACAATTTGAAAATAAATGAAAAAACAAGCATTTAAAAAAACAAAGTGGAAACCTTATGTATCTGAAAATTTAAAATATCAAAAAACCACCTAAAAATGGAGGGGGGTGCTACTGGTAGCACCATTTTTAAAAACGGGGTAAAAAACTTGACCCCCCAAAAAACAATAACTATGTAGAGTTCTCGTTAAGTTGCTAACTATGTTATATGCCTTTGATTCTTTTTAAGAAACCTTTTAGTGTTATCAGAAAGATAGCTATATTCTATGTAACAATGGTCATAGCTGTATTCAAATAGACCCCATTAAACTTTCCTTTTAAGCTCTGATAGTTCTTCTTCTACTTCTTCCATGGGATAACTATCATTTGATTCTACACGTACTATCTCTAGATTTTCTTCTTCACTTGTAGAGAAATATTCAACATCATCACATTTTGAAATATTGTAATCAAGGGTTTTTGGAGATTCTTTACCTTCATTATTCTTGATGGAGTTGTCTTTAGTGTCTTCCTTCTTGCTTTGGTATGTCTCCTCTAGCTTTAGCCATAGATCCTTGGTGTAAGTGCATTGTCCCATGCTCTCTTTGATAGAACTTGAGAGTCTACTAAGAATGGTCTTGAGAGCCAATGTATCATTCTTCTTTTCTTCCCTTTGAGCTGCAAATTTTGACTTGTTCTTCAAAGGAACCGATCCACCAATAGCTTCTTGGCAGGGTAGAGTCTACACGAACACTAGGAACATATAGACGGGCAGCCTGAACTAACAATGAATTAGGATGGTGATTATCAGATTCTAGTTGGTCGATAGTGAAAATGCTTCCATTGTGAGGGAAATCCATCACCCAGAAGAGCGTAGACACCACTATATTCATAGCATATGCATAATCACGATCGAGAAGCATATTGAAATCTAATGGGTCTTGCACCACTATAACATCGACAAGGACATTCTTCCCACATAACGGGATAGGAAACTGAGGAAGACTCCCCAAATATTCACTAGGACGTCTATCAAAATCCAACAACTCATGCGAAGCAAACACAAGCTTGGGAGAACCTAAATCTTTCCAAGTCGAGGAGGATAAAATACTTATGGAGGCTCCTTTATCCATAATACATCGATAAAATTTTTTTGAATTAACTTCAACCCTTATTTGAAAGGGTGCAGAAGAAGGAAGGTGAGGCTCAACAAGGTCATTCCAATCAAAGGAAACCATCCTAGGAATTGGATGGGGTGTTCTCGAAGTAAGAGGCATGCCCCCTTGATCTTAAGGTACTAAACTGCAAATGGTAAAAACATAGTTGGTAGACACATCACTCCCCATCAGAAGAGTGGGATCGACCGAACATTGCATCAACGTGACCACTTTGGTAGACTCAACACTCTCCAAGAAAAGAGTGGGATCAATCGAAGTTTCATCGATGCGACAACTTTCTCAACCACTGGTTGAATAGACTATGAGACAACATGGTTTGAAGGCACATCACCCCCCAAAAGAGGAGTGGGATTGGTTGAATATTGTATCAAGATGATCGCTTCATCAACCAAAGGATAAATAGACTGTTGGGAAACCAAAGATGACTCAGAACCAGAAGAGATTGCATATAGGTACCACAATCTTTGTACCTCTGGAATGTCAGGGCACATATGAGTATGGTGATATCCCTTGAAAATATTACAAGGAAAATTAGGCTTACGTCCTATCCATCTAGATTTATCAACATAATCAATGCCCCCAACATGACTAGAAGTGGATGGTTTATTTCCCCAACATGACTAACAAAGGTTGTTGACATATCACTCGCATTGACGAGACTCTTTCCCCTAGCATGACTTGCAGTGGTTGGTTTCACATCTCCAACATGACTTGCAGAGGTTGGTGATTGGGTCTATAGCTTGACACGCAGGGGATACAAACCTATTTCCATTATGACTAGCAGTGATTGGACTTTTTCCCCCAGCATGCCTGGCAGAGGATGGAGATTTCTTCTTCCTATTCTTCCTCTTTCTATTTAGTTTATAATTTCGGTTACTAATAAATATACTTTCACCAGAGAAGGTAGAAGGAGGAAGAGAATAATTTGTTGATGAATGAACATCAACATAATTGCCATGACATAAGGTGCTTAACTGAGAAGCGTCAAGATCATTTGGGACATTTGGAATGGTAGCCAACCAAACCGGTAGTCCCACATTCAACCCAAGAATGTTCAAAGTCAACGTCAAAGGGACACCAATGTTTCCAAATAAAGGAAAATCACAAGAATCCCCTTGCGAAAAGGTTCCTTGGTTGGTATCGTCAATAAATTTGGCCATGAAGGTATTATGCACAGGTTCTTCCCTTGTGAGATCCTTCAAGACCATAAAAGTATCACACACTGACTCTGGTAAATTAGTGCTATAAAAATATATGCCTATAAGGAGGAGGCTCCACGTTTCTAAGAGGAAGACCCAAAATTCTTCATGACTGGCAAAGTGGGTGGTCTACCGCCTTAGGTTAGAGATCCAAAGAAATGACTGACTTACTCACTATGGAAAAATAGCGAGCATAGATCACATCACTAAAAAGAAAAGACTAAAAAGATACAAGCCAAACAAACTACCCTTTTGAATGCTTCTGACCCAGGGAGATGAAGTCATGATCATCCAAAGCATTCGCAAAGGAAAACGACTAGCTAGGAGAAGTAGTTACTTAGACCTTGATGCCGCCCCCCTTCTCTCCTAGGGGTTGCACGACCTCATGGTCAAGGATATTCACAAAGCTAAGATGACTTAGCTCCTCAGGACCCTTCTAGCCCCAAAATCGGTTTAACACGTGCCCTTTATCACCTCAGGCACAAGTCATATGGAACCCATAGGCCCTTTTCTTAGCGCTCTTCAAAATTTTAAAATTGACGAGCACTAGCTCCTTCTGCTAGCCCCTGTCCACATGCAACCTTGGGCTATGACATGGGGCTAAACCTCCTAAAGCACTTTGCAACTTTGGGCTTTTTTCGTTTTGACTGCAGCTGAAGCCTTCTTACCCAAACCCCAAACCGTGAACTCACCTGGACGATCAATGATTATCTCTTATCCGACAACCAACGGCTGTGATCCGCTTCAGACTTTGGAGTTCGGGATTTTAGAATGTTCCAACACCTTTTTCTCCCGAAGTGCATCACACCTGAAGTGACAGATCGAGCACCACATGCTCACCTCGATCAACAACTGAGATTCACCCTTCACTCCACTTCGAGTGACTTGTAGTCAACTCCCCCCTTTCTCTTCTTTTTCTAGAATGTCAATCCTCCAAAGTGACAAATATTCCTCCACACATCCTTTTCTAATGAACAGTTCAGATGGAGTTTGACGCTTCAACCTTCAAGACTTTTCATGCCTTCACTCCTCAATTCCTCCGAAGTGACTTTTCTCCAAAGTAAATCTCCATGTTCCACGTGTCCCTCCATTCATCCACGAATCCCATGGATTTCGGCCTTTGGGACTTTTGACCTTCGGGATTTCATTCTTCGTTTTCCCCGAAGTGCTCTATCACCGAAGGGATAGATCTGGCGCCACATGTCCAAGCAACTAACAACTAGGATTGGATCTTACCTCTGGAACTTCGGACAACTTCTGGTCAACGGTTCCGCCTCCTCCTTTCTTTTTTCTACGAATTCCATGATCCGTTGACGCGTGTCCTCCTCAGATCAAAAGTCATGATGGACTTCGCTACTTTGTGACTTCGACAATTTTGTACATTTCTCACTTGGAATCTACCGAAGTGTGATTTCTCCAAACTTCCATATCTTACACCACCTGTCTCTCTTGACGATGGATGATCCTGATCCACTTCGGAACTTTGGGACTTTGACTATCCCACTCTCCTGTGTACTTTAAAAGGGGCTAATTTCCTTGCACTTACCTGGATCAAACGGTTGTTGATCCTTCACGCTCAGATCCGATGACTAGGATATGTTCTCCTCCTATGTGCACTCCTTTAGGTGCATGGACATAGAATTCAATGGTCCATATATCTCCCCTACAGCTGATCTGATGGAAGTTGTCACTCTCCCTCCTTAGATTCTGCTTTCTCCCGAATTGGAAGAATTTGGAACATTCAAAGGCTACGGCCTTCGATCCTCCTGTGAGCCTGGCTACTTTGGGTCTCGACTTCGCTCCTCCTCCTATCAATGAAATTCGATCTCGCCCTGGCACACACTTGTGCTCTACATGCAAACTTGCACTGTCTTTCCAATTTGAACCTGTAAAGGTCCTTGACCTCCACTCATTGTGTAGAGTCATTGTGCATACTTTCATTATCCTTCCTGAGCCTTGCAGTTGCTCGACCTTCCAAGGGACTCGACCCTTCTGCTTCCCTTCAAAGGATTTTTGCGCCCTATTGGCACTTAATGCTCTTCCTCCTGAGATTTTTTAACTTGAAACAAGTTCTCTCCTACGTGCACTCCTTGCACGTGTTTGAACCTCCATATGGATTCAAACTCTCAACACTTTATCTAAGTGTTGGACCGATGCACTCCTTGCACAGGTCTTTCTCCACACTCCTGATCTCTCTCAGGTTCAGTGATGCACTCCTTGCATCTGCTCAATGCATACTTGTAGATCTCCCCTACAGAGTGTTCAACAACTCTATTTCTCCTCGACTTCCCACAACACTTTAGAATTTGTTGGTTTTGTGCACTCTTTTCACCTACTCAAAGCACTCCTTGCTGATCCTATAGAGTGTTCAGTAACTCTGAGGAAGTTTCTCCTTCCACATATTTCTAGAGTGTTCAGTAACTCTAGGGTATACTCCCTAACACTTATCTTTTTTGAACTCAAAACAAAGTTCACTTGTGCACACTTGCACCTGCTCAATGCCCACCTAGAAGAGATCTACAAAGTGTTTAACAACTCTGTCTTTTGTGCCTTCTCCTGCATAGTTTCTCCTCCAAGGTGTTCAACAACCTTGAGGCTCCTCTTTGAGTCTGTAGATGTTCTGGTGTGCCCACCTGGAACATTCTCCTCTGAACTCGAAGCAGATTTCAGATACGCACTCCTTGCGTTGGCTCATAGAGTTCTCAACACTTTGTCATGAACTCCTTGCATTTAGCCTAAAGAACCCAAAAATAATCCAAAAAACTCACAGACAAAGAATCTGTCTATCCCTATAGACAAAAACCTATCATACACATCTACAACATAAATGAACACACATTGACAACATAAAACAAGCATTCACCACACAGGATTTCATAAACAGTGAAATGTGTTCTTTTGTATTAATATCAGAACGTCAATTACAATGTGTGCAAAATATCAGGCTGCAACATAGTCTCGTCTCTTATCTCCTTGGCTTACAATGTTTTTTCATCAACTTTCAACGGCCTCTACTGGGCATACATCACAATTATCTATACAAGAGGGGCTCATCTAGCCTTTCCCTCCAACTACACTAGTGGTGCCTAATCACCGTTTACAATGCCTATCTACTGAGGCTTATTAAATTAAATTAAAATCTAGTCCGAATCAGATCTAGATGAAATTATCATCAGCCATTAAAGGTGACCTCATCTATTTCCTGTACAAAGGAAATAACTCATCTCTACCAAGACTTACAACATTTAATTTCACTTAATTACATTTTAAATTTAAAAATGGGAGGGATACGCCTCTCCTTTCCTTGAATGTGCTTTGATCTGCTGGAATGTTGGTGCATTGTTGAGGTGGAGCGATGCTCCTGCATCATACTCCACTACTGGGAAAATCATGAGCTCCTCTACTCTGCTGTTAAAATCCCCCTAGATCCCAAACTTCTACGTGGAGTTGTCCACCTGCTCCTCTGCTATGCTATTTCTTTTGCTTCCTTTCTTTTCTTGTAGGTCCTACTCTGTCCAGCTTCCTCCTGCTGACAAATTCTTGTGCTGACCTCAACATCATCTCTCTTACCTCCTCAATGACCTCTTCCAACTGATATGCTGGCTGGATCCTCCTTTCATACAGACTTCCCTGTTGCACCTCCTTATGCTGATCTATGGAAATATCAACCTAATATCCCACTCTGTTGTTATCCCCTGTGGCCCTTACTTTCCATTCTGCTGCAGACTCCAATTTTGTAGTCTCCTCACTGAGTTGTTGCTCAGCTATCTCCTCTGACATATTATCCTCTGCCATATCCTCTGTTGGTACACTCCCATCTTGCTCCAGCTGCTTCATAGACTAGTTTTCTCCTTCATCTGTTTCCAACTTAGCCTATTGAATGTGATGAATTTGCACTATCACCCTTCTCTCCAAGGCTTCCAGTTCTTTGTACAAATTAACAAAGTCCATGTTGTCTACTTCCTCTTCTGTTGTAAGCTCCATTGCTACAATCATCTCCTATTCAGCTTCCTGGCTGAAATTTTTGAGCAATTCTGTTGAATGCTCTTCTCCTTCTTCTACTTCTTGGGAAGATTCTAATGTTTGCTCCTTCTCCTCCTCTATGAAAGTCACAGTTGCCTATCCTTATTCTGATGCACCTGATATTTGTGCACTGGCCCCTGCTTGGCTAATTGGTAGGAATATCTGAATTCCCCCAATGATTAGAACACTCCTCTGTTAGCACTCCTTCCTGATATGAAATCTCATTGAGTTCATGAGACTTTCATATAGTCTCCTCTCCTCTCCCTTGCCCACATGTAAAATTGGGACTTTACCTCTACCCTCCTAGCAGTCTATGAGATCAACTGATCTCTTCTCATTGCCCACCTGACAATATAAATTTTCATCACCGCCCTCCTGGAAATTCATGAGATATTCCACTAATCTCACTTCCTCCTCACTGAGGCTTTCTCCAATTTATTTCTCACAAATGAAAACCATTTTCTCCTTTGTGTCAAAAAGGGTTTCAACTTCCCTCAGCCACCTCCTCAACTCCTATTGTTTCCTTCTCACCAATTTTTTTTGGATAGGCCACTTCACTCTCTGCTTCATTGGCCATTCATACCTCCAATGTACCTGTGCCTCCTGTTGCATCTTCAGCGTTAGCCTGTCGAGATCTTCTCTTATTTCTTCAATATCTTTGTCCATCTCTACTTTAATTTTCTGCTGGTGGTCCTTTCCTTGACCACGTCTATGGCTTTCAGTAGCCATTTTCACCTCTGCCTACCCTCCTGGAAAGTTGGTTGGTTACCCTGCAACTGAGAACACCTTCATCTTCTCTTGTAGCCCACCTAGCTGTCTACTTGACTGTTGCAAACTTGAAACAATCCTTCACATAGAGCATTAATACTCTATCTCCTCCTTCACCTGTTGTCTAGAGATCACAATTTAATCTTCTGATACCATCTGATGATACCAGAATATATTCTTTGTCTCCTTTGCCTAAATAAATTAAATCTGTGGCTCTGATACCACTTGATGGTATCAAACTATCTCCTGTCACTTTCTCACCTTTTCCTGCTATCTGCAAGCAAAATAAAGCTCTGATACCACTTGATAGTATCATACAGAACCTTTTCCTAGGCTCTGATACCACTTGATACAACCCCCGTTCTCTCCTAGGGGTTGTATGACCTCCCAGTCAAGGATCTTCACAAAGCTAAGCCGAATTATCTCCTCGATACCCTACTATCCCCAAAATCGGTTTAACATAGGCCCTTTATTACCTTAGGCGCAAGTCATATGGAACCCGCGGGCCCTTTTCTTAGCGCTCTTTAAAATTTTAAAACTAACGGGCGCTAGCTCCTTCTGCTAACCCCTCTCCACATGCGACCTCAGGCTATGACCTAGGGTTAAACCTCCTAAAGTGATTTTCAACTTCAGGCTTCTTCCATTTTGACTACAACTAAAGCCTTCTTACCCGAACCTCGAACCACAAAATCACTTGGACGATCGACGATTCTCGCTTATCTGACACCCAATGACTGTGATCCGCTTCAGAATTTGGCATTCGGGAGTTTTGAATGTTCCAACACCTTTTTCTCCCAAAGTGCTTTGCACTTGAAGCGACAGATAGAGCACCACGTGCTCACCTCGATCAACGATTGAGAGTCACCCTTTACTCCACTTCGAGCGACTTGCATTCAACGCCCCCCTTGCTCTTCTTTTTTCGGAGTGTTAATCCTCCAAAGTGACAGATATTCCGCCATGAGTCCTTTTCCAATGAATGATTCAGATGGAGTTCGATGCTTCCACCTTTGAGACTTTTCCTACCTTCACTCCTCAATTTTTCCGAAGTGACTTTTCTTTGAAGTAAATCTCCACGTTCCATGTGTCCCTTAGTTCATCCATGACTCCTATGGATTTCGGCCTTTGGGACTTCCAACTTTTGGGATTTAACACTTCATTGTCCCTGAAGTGATCTATCACTGAAGTGACAGATCTGGCGCCATGTGACCAAGCAACTGATAGCTAGGATGGTCTCTTACGTTTGGAGCTTCAGACGATTTCTGGTCAATGCCTCCACCTCCTCCTTTCTCTTTTCTGTGAAGTCCATGATCTGGTGACATGTGTCCTCCTCATATCGATGGTCACAATGGACTTTGCTACTTCGCAACTTCGACGATTTTGTACATTGCTTGCATGGAATCTCCTGGAGTGTGATTTATCCAGACTTCCAGATCTTACACCACCTGTCTCTCTTGACGAAGTATGGTCCCGATCCACTTCATAACTTCAGGACTTTGACTATCCCACTCTCATGTGCACTTTAAAAGGGGTTAAGTTCCATGCACTTATTTGGATCCAACAGTTGTTGATCCTTCGTGTTTAGATCCGATGAATATGATCTGTTCTCCTCCTCTTCGTGCTCCTTTGGGTGTCTAGACATAGAATTTGACGATCCATATCTCTCCCTTGCAGCTGATCTGACGACAATTGTCTCTCTCCCTCCTGAGTTTCTTCTTTCTCCTGAATTGGAATAATTTGGAACATTCAAAGGCCGTAGCCTTCGATTCTCCTTTGAGCCTAGTTACTTTGGGTCTCGACTTCGCTCCTCCTCCTATCAATGAAATTTGACCTCTCCCTGGCGCACACTTTCGCTCTACGTGCAAAATTGCACTGTCTTTCCAATTTGAACCTGTAAAGGTCCTTGACCTCTGCTCACTGTGCAGAGTCACCGTTCACAGTTGCACTATCCTTCCCGAGCCTTGCAGTTGCTCGACCTTCCAAGGGACTTGACCCTTCTTCTTCCCTTCAAAGGATTTATGTGCCCTCCTGGAAATTAATGCTCATTCTCTTGATATTTTCGAACTTGAAACAAGTTCTCTCCTACATGCACTCCTTCCACTTGTCTGAACCTTCAATAGACTTCATATTTTCAACACTTTGTCTAAGTGTTGGTCTGGTGCATTCCTTTCACAGGTCTTCCTCCAAACTCCTGATCTCTCTCAGGTTCACTGATGCACTTCTTGCATCCTCTCAATGCACACTTGTAGAGATCCCCTACAGAGTGTTCAAAAACTCTGGTTCTCCTTGACTTCCCCCAACACTTCATAATGTGTTGTTTCTTTGCACTCTTTGCACCTGCTCAAAGAACTCCTTGCTTAGCCTACAGTGTGTTCAATAAATTTTAGGTAGTTTCTCCTTCCACATTTTTCCAGAGTGTTCAATAACTCTGGGGTGTCCTCCCTGACACTTATCTTCTCTGAAATCGAAACAGAGTTCACTTGTGCACACTTGCACCTACTCAATGCCTTCCTGGCAGAGCTCTACAAAGTGTTTAACAACTCTGTCTTCTATGCATTCTCCTGCACAATTTCTCCTCCAAGGTTTTCAACAACCTCGACGCTCCTCTCCAAGTCTGTACATGTTCTGGTGTTCCCACCTGACACGTTATGCTCTGAACTCGAAGAAAAGTTCAGATACACACTCCTTGTGTTGGCTCACAGAGTTCTAAGCACTCTGTCATGCACTCCTTGCATTTATCCTAAAAAACCCAGAAATAATCCAACAAACTCACAGACATAGAATCTCTCTATCCATGCAGATGAAAACCTATCATACACATCTATAGCATAAATGAATACACATTGACAACATAAAACAAACATTCACCACACAGGATTTCATAAACATTGAAATTTGTTCTTTTGTATTAATATCAAAATGTCAATTACAATGTGTGTAAAATCTTGGATTGCAACAAAGTCTCGGCTCTTTTCTCCTTGGATTACAATGTTTTTTCATCAACTTTCAACAACCTCTATTGGGCATACATTACAATGATTTATACAAGAGGGGCTCATCGATCCTTTCCCTCCAACTACACTAGTGGTGTCTAATCACCATTTACAAAGCCTATCTATTGAGGCTTATTACATTAAATGAAAATCTAGTCTAAATCGGATCTAGATCAACTTATCGTCATCCATTAAAGGCTACCTCAACTATTACTTGTACAAAGGAAATAACTTGGCTCTACCAAGACTTACAACATTTAATTTCACTTAATTACATTTAAAATTTAAAAATGGGAGGGCTACGCCTATCTCTTCCTTGAATGCGCTTTGATTTGATGGAATGTTGGCACGTTGCTGAGGTGGAGTGATTCTCCTGCATTAGACCTCCAACCGACGATCCCTTTGGGTTTCTCCCAAAGAGTACAAGGTATTCCTCAGGTACTGTTATACACCCCTCATAGTCACTTGTGTG
>WSFP011574242.1:0-10673 GCA_009831015.1 Picea engelmannii
AAGTAAGTATTTTCTTCTTAGGGTTTTAGGATTTGGTGGCCTTGCCATAGCAACACCATCAAACCCTAACCCTCTTGTCCTTAAGTTTAAGTTGTCCAAGCCATTAGTTTCACTTCAATTGACTCCATTAACCCAAGGCACTAATCTAGAGATACCTTTGAGCTTGTTGTCCTTAAACTCTCTTTCAAACACTCTTGAATTTGAAACCCTAAACTAACCTAGCGTCTAACCCTAGCATCTAGAACTAACCCTAATGCTGATGACGTCTTGCCTATTGTAGACTTGTGTTTGGATAGAAAGTTGCGGCTGAGTCATCTCATCATAGCCATAGAGGTTTTATGTAATTTCATTGGTTGTTTTGTCAAAAACGTCCACTTCTTGGCTAGCTAACCCTAAACTGCAAACAACAACAATATAGGTGACGTCACACCTCTTGATCTCTTGTTTTTCTCCCAACGTTGTGACATTTATCACCTCCATTTGATAGACTTTGAGTCATTGATTGCATCTCTAAGCTTATTTGACAAAACGTTTTACTCCTTGTCTTTCAAACTAAGTTAATTCTAGGGCTAACGTCACCTCTTGCAGCAGCAATATTACTTATCTAAGTGCAAAAATTTTGTAATATGGTTGGCATTGAAGCATAGTTTACCTTCTTGAGTTTATTGAGCAAAACGTTCACCTTTACCTTCCTAAACTAGCATAGATTAGGGCTGATGTCACTCCAATCTGCAATTGTGACGCAGCTAACATATATATATATATATATATATATATATATATATATATGAGCATATTTGCATTGTGATAATATAAATGATTTGATTTCATACATTGAATGCCATTATCTTTGTGCTTATTGAATAAGTGATATAAGCTATTTATCTGTGTTTAATAATCATTGACTTCGTCAATAATTATATCTAATCATTACTCATATGTATGTTTGAGGATAGTCATTGATATTGTGAAATACTAACCCACTGCAAGCACATTTTCTAGCTTTGTTTGTCTTGTCTCGCAAAGAGGTGCCTCATCAGTGGAACATCTCCTTTGACTATCTCATCCTTGGCAGTAATCTGTGAAAGGGGATCTTTAACTTGGTCCATTATACCTTTAGCCCTTCAGAAACCCAGATTACATAGGGACGTCTCCCTTGGACTAGCCATCCTAAATAGAAAGAGCTCCCCATCGAGGTGACAGTGGGTGGGGAAGCTCCTGTTACGCCGGTTTCAAGCCTTGACTCAAGTTACCTAAACCCTTTCTACAAACCGTGCGATAGCAGGAACTCCTGACATCCTCTCCAACTTGGCTTGTAGAATAACATAACGTTTTTGAGCTCATGGAGGGCGTACTTGTTGTTGTTGCAGGTCCACACCCGACGAACAAGTACACATGGGGAGATGATTATTTCGAACCTCCATAGGGATAAATCCCACCATATGGATGCCAAGACCCCAGCTAGGGGCAGATATAGGATAAAGGTTTGCACCGGAGAGAGAGGAGGACGTTCCACCAGAGATAGCCTGGCAAGCCTGGACCCAGGGGGGTCTTTCCCTTCCACTATGATGTAGGCCTTGGTAGGCCCATGACGTCACCTCTGTGACCCTTTATGTCACCCATCATTTGATGGACACTTTGGAGGCAGTTGTGTGCCAAGTGGCATGTGTGGCTTGATCCAGGGTCCTTAGGAGGCCTAACGTTTTGCAACTAAAGGCCAACGTTCCACCAGAGAGGCCTAATGTCACCCTAAGAGGGCATGACATCACCATTTCTTCTTGATTTAGGGTTTTAATTTTTCATTTAATGTAAAAACTGGATATTACATGTAAACTGGCCATGCCGACCTTTTTGACCTAATTCTGGTCATTGTAACTGTATAAATAAGGGATTTTCCCTTGTATTATTTCATCATCTTTCACTCACACTTAGTGAGGTATGGAATTTGCGCCCTACTTAGGGTTACTTGGCTGAAATTTAGTGCACACTTCTTGAAGGAGGCTAATTTTGGAGTGTTTTGGCATTTTCTTGGTGGAAGTGTTCAACTGGACTATTTGCTAGATGATTCTTGGTGAATGTAAGTAAATTTTATGCAATTATTCTTCATTTAATGGTTATGGTTGTGTTTATCTTGCATTTATACTAAGATTATGAAATTTATAGCTTAAAACCTAGGAGGCTAAAGAACATGTTATTGTCCTTGCCTTAATAACTTTCACCTACTAGATTATGCTAGAAAACTAATTTTCTTGAAGCTTTTTGCTAAGGGCCTTGCCATTGCAACACCCTAGCACCTTTTGCTTCATCTAAGCCGTTATCATTTTATCTTTGAGATAAATAAGGAGGAAAACTACTAGGGCCTAGGGTTACCTACTTCCTAGTAGTCATTTTCCCCCTAGGGTTTGGTGATTGACGTCTTGGGCTACCAACACTTCAATTATTGACCCATCTTGTCTCTAGTTCTATTATTATCATTTGTTCCTTCAAGATTTCCTAAAAGGACTCCATTTACCCTAAAAAGCATTGATTTTGGCCTTACAATTGAGTGATTGACAAAAACTACTATCAAAACCTTTACCTTAAGCTCTCTACTAACTACTCCTAACCTTAGAATAGTCTAATCTACTAACCTATTTGTTGTTTTTACTAAAGTAAGCTACAACCATCTATTGCATTACTAAAAGCAGTTGAGAAAGTTGATAAATACATTGCCTTATTTGCTTATGACAAATGCTAGTATTTTGGTGTTAATGAGTAATTATTCTTGGTCATTCTGAAGAAATTTTAAGGCATTTTTTGTGAATCTATTGTCTTATAAACATTTCTTCTATTAAATTCGGTTTGCTTCATCATATATGAACTATTTCTTTTATTGATAAAGTCCATAGTTTTATGAAGTACTAACAACAAGTTGTACGTGCAAAAGACATATTTTCTTGTTGCTTTGTTTTGGGCAGGTACATCTTAATACTTCACTACTTCATTGGTTAAAACCCTGGGACTTTCTGATCAATGTGACTTGTGAGGGGGGATATTTTCATAGACACTTTAACCTTTGCCTTCTCAAACCCCCAGGTCATCGGGGACATCTCCCTTGGTCCATCAACCCTAAATAGAAATAGGTATCCTATTGAGGTGACAGTGATAGGGTAACCTCTCGTTACGCCAACTTGCCTTCCCTTAACATTTCCTTTGGATTAAGTACAAATTAAGCGATAACAGGGCCCACTCACGAGGTACAGAGCTGTCATCTTCTTCTTTTTTTCACTGTTTTCTCTCAACATTAGATTTGATTTTGAATTTGTTAGTGTTATTCATAGCATTCCTTTTATTGGCTCGAATTATGAAAAGCATGATTGACAAAATCTTCTCTTGAGATTTAGTTCTTAGAGAAATAGAATATATATATATATATATAATGCCTCTTCTAGTCTTTATTATTGTTTTGATGGAGCAGCCATGAACTAAGATCAAGATTAGAATTGTCAAAACTATCTTATCATAGTTTTAATTGTTATGTTTTCACCTCTTCTTGTGTTCATTTAAAATTACTTTCAAATATCAAACTTGCAATATTAGACTAGATTCATTTTCCTGTTATAAAATAGAAAGAAGAATTTAAAACATAGGGTTTATCATACCACAATTACACCAATCAATACAAGCATCCCTATTTTGTACAAACAATACATTGTGCCTGACAAGTACATTGGAAACCTTGGTCAATAGGTTAAATGCACAATTATTCCTGGTTAAATAGAAAACATATAGAAACACTATCATTTTTTGTGTCATTTCCAGGGAGGCACTAAGGAATAATGAAAACTTGTTTTACATTGATATAGGGAAAAAGAACACTGGATAGAGAATAACCTAGGGGATTGTCGACTACCCCTTTGCCAACCTCCATCCAAATGTTATGCATTTGGTCATAGTAGGATGCATGAGAAGAATTAGAGATGCTTGGGGATGCTTCTGTGATGCAGTAGGAGTCACCTGCATTGTTAACACCCTGGATAGAAATCCTAAAGGAGGAGGTAACCCAAAGGGTAATCCAGACCCCCTATTGAACAAGTTGCATCCAATACACTATCCAATCAGCCCCAATTTGATTCCTCAACCAACGTATTCATAATCTCTCTAGCCACAAAATGATAGGCAAGAAACTTTGGACTATCAAAAAAACCCTATTCGGGAGCCAAATTTATCTGCTAATTATCTTGAGTCTGTGGTATTTTGGAGGGGCACATTCCCCCAGGGGGATCCATCCGTGGTCCAGACACACCAGCAGAGGGGTCGGTTAGTCACCAGGAGTGAGAATTAGAGCAGGGCGCACCATTTGGGAAAGTTTCCAGGCCTTTCCGAGAGGTATAGCCACCAGGGCGAACTTTCCGAACTTTCAACAGTTATCGTGCGAGCTGCCATAGTTCCAACTCATTGTTTGACCCCGCAGTTCTCATCTACTACTGGGTATTATCATTTAGTTTTCTTATTGTATTCCGGCTAAGATCCTTTTGTCTTTTGATCTAGCCGAGTGATTCATTTTATTCAGTCGCATTCGACATTTGTACTCCACAAAGATATCATAATATAAACTTTGCAGTCCTTTATCACATTTGTTATTTGTATGATCATTTATATGCTATAAACAATTAATCCTACACACACATTAGCAGTGTTTCCTAGACTACCCAAGTCAGAAACATTACAGTCTTGATGGAGCAGCCATGAACTAAGATCAAGATTATATTTGTCAAGCCTATCTTATCACAATTTTAAATGTTATGTTTTCACCTTTGCTTGTGTTTATTTAAAATTACTTTCAAATATCAAGCTTGAAATATTAGACTAGATTCATTTACTTGCTATAAAATAGAAAGAAGACTTTAACACATGGTTCATCATACCATAGTCAGACCAGTCAATACAAGCATCCATGTTCTGTACAAACAGTACATTGTGCCTCACAAGTACATTGGAAACCTTGGTCGATAAGTTAAATGCACAAGTGTTCCTAGTTAAATAGAAAACATATAGAAACACTGTAACATTCCATGGTACTATTGTCATAACCTTCATTAACACCCATAGTGGAAGAATGGAGCAAGTGGTAGGGAAATGACACTATCATATTAACTCTCCATCCCATTTCATATGGGAATGGAAGAAGGTGTTAATGTGGGTGAAGCTCGTAATCATTATTAAACATGACACAAGGGAAGGAGAGATGAAAATCCCCCCATTGATATCACACATACTGTCAACCAACTTTGTGCCTTTAAAATCCCCCCATTGATATCACACATACCGTTAGCGAATGCTATGCCTTTCTTGGCTTGCTCATTGGATACTTATTTCTTTTGTTCCCTCAAGGTCTAGGATGACCCCCACACCCCTCGTACCTTCCACTAGTTATTTATTTTGTTCCCTAAAGTCAAGTATGTGTTCGATTTTCAATGAGCTATGGCTCATGTATCCTCTTTAAATTTGTTGTTTAACTATTACTTGAACCATAACTACTGCAGCAAACCAAGATCACAAGAAGAATAACCATGCACAAGAACACAAGAAGTATCCTGGGAAACCCTTCTCAACAAGGGAAGAAAACCCAGCCAATCCTTTGCTATACTCCTCAAGAGAAAGACCTCCCACACCATCTCCAAACCTAGCACACAAGAGGGTGTTGTAATTCTCATAATTTAAGACCACAACTTCTAAAATCATGAGATGACACAATGATAAGTGTGTTTCCTCAATGGGGATTCGCCTTTATTTATATAAGACTTGTCACATCAAATGATGTGTCTATTGGCACAATAAGGCCGACATCAATAACTCAAAATATAATTAATAATTACCATATTAATTATCTTTTATATTAATTTTCTTTTACAATAATTATCTTTTACATTAAGGTGGGGCCGACCTGTACCCTTTACATAATCAATAGGGTTACATGTAAGTCTGACTCTTGAACAATATAGCAAGGGATCTCATACACCCACTAGTGCTCAGCCACTAGGGGCACATCCATAGGGATGTCCATATCTCTATCTCACTGCGTCTCACAGGAGAACCACACTCACTAGTGCTCAGCCACTAGGATCACGTTCACCTGTGCTCATCCACAGGCACGTCCAACTCAACAAATCTTCTTTCCCACTGCATTACAAAGGAGAGTCATATGGAGTTCATCATCTCAACTCTCTGCTCAGAGGAGGCTAATACATCGTTTTCATCTCTGTCTCATAACAATGCACCCATCTCATGGGAATTCACACGTCCACCTTGTGCTCAGCCACAAGCATGTCCAACTCAACAGATTTCCTTTCTCACTGCGTTACACAGGAGAATCATCTAGAGTTCTTCTCAACTCTCTATAAGGAGGAGGCCATCACTATGTTACAACTCTGTCTCAGATAAGAACCACACACCCATCTCATGGGCTCTCTCTCAGGTCTGTGTCATGGAGGATGTCTCACACAACTGTAATCATCAATAGTATGATCCATGCACCCCTCGTACTTGCCACTCCTAATAATGATGTTTTGATATTAATATTTGAAATTATCATTATTATTTACTTATTGTAATTATCCTACCTATACCCTACTTGATTGTATATCATATTTAATTTGTAAGGAAATTTTTTTAACTTGCTCATCAGCTAGTTATTTCTTTTTTTCCCACAAAGCCAAGTATAATCCCGCACCCCTTGTACCCGCGACTCTAATAATAATGTTTTAATATTAATAATTGAAATTATCATTATTATTTACTTATTGTAATTATCCTACTTATATCCTATTTGATTGTATATCCTATTTAATTTTTAAGGTAAAATCTTGTTAACTTACTCATCAGCTAGTTATTTCTTTTGTTCCTTAAGGTTCCCCCGTTTTTCCAAAGTGATCGCTAACCGCTTAAAACCACTCCTCTCAAAGGCTCTCTCCCTAGAACAAATGGGTTTCCTTAAAAGCAGAAACATCCAAGATGCTATAGGCACAGCTCATGAGAGCTTGCACAGTATAAAGAAAAAGAAATTGAAGGCCCTCGTATTAAAACTCGATTTGAAGAAGGCCTTTGACAATGTCCTCTCAAAGGCTCTCTCCCTAGAACAAATGGGTTTCCTTAAAGGCAGAAACATCCAAGATGTTATAGGCACAACTCATGAGAGCTTGCACAGTATAAAGAAAAAGAAATTGAAGGCCCTCGTATTAAAACTCGATTTGAAGAAGGCCTTTGACAATGTTGATAGAGTCTTCTTAAGACTGATTTTACTTAAAATTGGAACAGGGCTTCAAATGACTAACTGGATTATGTCATGTGTACACTCAGCCTCCTTTGCCGTGCTTATTAATGGAGAGGCTTCAGACTTTTTCAGAAGTGGTAGGGGAATTCGCCAAGGCTGCCCACTTTCGCCTTTGCTCTTCCTACTGGTTATGAAAGGCCTTAGCTTATTACTGAAAAACAACAAGGAAAGAGGTACAGTCACAGGGATTAAAGTTTCAAGATTTATGAGAGTCCATCTCCTTTTTGTGGACGATGTATTAATTTTGTCAAAGGCAAGTTTAAGCGAATGGACTGAAATCCTTAAGGTGATATACTTTTTCTGCAAAGCATCTGGACTGACCCTAAATCCTTCTAAGACCAGTGTTCATTTCGAAGGTCTTTCCGAGACAGAATTGCTTCCCTTTTTCGACTTCTTCCTTTTAGCTTTAGTCCCCTTGCAGATGGTTTCAAGTACTTGGGCTATCATTTAAAGACAGGGATGCAGCGGGCGAGTGACTGGGCGAGTGACTGGGACTGGATAATTTCTAAATTATCTAAAAAAGTGGGGACCTGGTATAATCGGTGGCTGTCCCTGGGAGGCAGACTGGTCTTGATAAAAATCTGTTCTTGAGGCTCAGCCAATCTATTGGATGGCTTTGGAATCCTTGCCCAGATCGATTATAAATCGGATTAGAAGAGTGATTTTCCACTTTCTCTGGAATGGTCTCTCGACTAATGCTCACTATCATTTGTGCAGGTGGGAGGTATTAGCTAAACCTAAGAAGTTAGGGGGTAGGGGGCTAAGCAATCTCTTTATTTTTAACAAAGCCATGATCACCTCCTCTCTCTGGCGGGTTTTACATGAAGACAGCCTTTGGCATCGAGTGATAGTGGACAAATATCTCCACAACTCTCCACTTATCAGCTGGCTCAGGAAACCGAGGCACTTAGTAAACTCTGCTTCTCGTTTCTGGTCAAATTTGGTTCGATCGATTCCTATCCTCCTCAACTGGATCAGTTGGAACCCAGGCGCAGGTAAAGATGTTCAGATCGGCAAGGATAAAATCCTAGACTTAGGCGAAAGGTCGCTCCTTCCTCCAGATTTTATTTCACTTATCAACAGTAAAGGCGTTTTCACTTTAGATCAAGCTAAGGCAGCCACGAATCCAGTTACGGCTACTACCATTTGGCTAACCAGTAGAGACCTGGATTTATCGGGATTGCAGGCGAACGTTTGGACTGAGTATACTAGTTTATTAAACGCGGCTGGAATTGTTATTAATCCATGCATGAAAGACGCCCTGATGTGGTCAGGCGATGGAAAAGGTATGGAAATTTCTGTCAAAAAGGTTTATAATGCTCTGCTGTACACACATTTCATCCCGGTGAAGCTCGGCTGGCAGCGTAACTTTTGGAAATGGCGTCTCCCCCTCAAGGTTATATGTTTCTTTTGGCTAGCTAGCCATTCTAAAATTCTTACGTGGGATATCCTTCAGCAAAAAGGAACAGCTGGCTCAAGTAGATGCTGCCAGTGTGGATTATTGGCTGAAAATATAAAACATTTATTTATTGATTGTGTCTTCACTTGCTCGGTCTGGGAAAAAATTGCCTTGCTGCTAAATTGTAACCTCAGTTGGGAAGGCATGTCTCTTACAAACTGCATGGATACTTGGATGTTCAATAAAAAGTTACCAAATAGACTTCCGATCTTAACTACCTGGTTCATTTGGAAAGAGAGAAACAGGGCATTATTTGAGGTTACGCATCCAAGCAAGCCCTCACGGCTCCTAAAGGAAGGATCTCCTACTACACCTGGAACGGGGAAACTGCTAGTCCTACCTTCCAAGTGGATGTCTTCTAATTTCCTCGTGCTTCTCTATTTTGATCCCTCGGTCGTACTCACTCTATTTTTGCTGTTTGGCGGTTATCTCGTTAGAGACTTTGTCTATTTTTCTGCATATTATAATTTAGCCTTGTACTAAGTTTGTCTTGGGCAGCCTAGTCCTGTTTCTCTTCTTACTAGACTGCCTTGTTAGTACCGGAATTTCAGTTCAGATTGGTCATTTTGTGGAGTTTAATCAAAAAAAATAATTTTATGAGAAAATTTTCATTTGAAAAAAAAAATATGATCCCCTAGTACTGGAATTTCAGTTCAGATTGGTCATTTTGTGGAGTTTAATCAAAAAAATAATTTTATGAGAAAATTTTCATTTGAAAAAAAAAATATGATCCCCTTCTATAGTTGTAATAAAAAAAATAATTTTATGAAAAAATTTTCATTTGAAAAAAAGTATGATCCCCGCACCCCGTGTACCTGCCACTCCAAGTCCAAATAATGATGTTTTAATATTAATATTTGAAATTATCATTATTATTTACTTCTTGTAATTATCCTTAATTATCCTACTTAGCTGTATATCATACTTAACCTTCAAGGAAACCTTGGAGACGGAAAAAGTTTAAGCATTTTACAAGAATTCAACCCGTGACTACAATGATCAAGTTGATGCTGACTGAGGCCTTGTCTTGAGACATGTTTCTCTTCTAAAATTTTGATGCCCATCAAGGTATTATCTCATTTCTATAAATCTTAACGATGTTTGTTAGTTAAGAAACGCCTTTCTTACCTTCCCTGCAAGATAGTCTGCCATGCGCTTGATCTTGACAGAACCTTCTTTTTTCAACGTTTTGATAAATTCTTGAGCAGCCTACCAAGAAAACAATAAATATTATACGATTGAACACAAAATTGAAAAATAATTTGTTTAGGAGTTTCATATTGTAAATTTCATCATGCATGATTATACGTTTGTGTACTCTTATATACATCATTGAAGTTGGACAAAGCATACTTTACATGGCAGGAAATGAAAAAAATTCGGAACCTATGTGCATAATAAAAGTATGCACATATTGAAATAATAATAATAAAATATGCTCACCTCAGGGGAGTTCCTAAAATTTCTTAGACATCTGCCATCATTCAAGCTAGCCTGTTACGTGATAATTTGCTATTTTAGTCCCAAATAAAAAAGTCTGGAGGTAAAAAGGGACACCTTTGATGCAAGAAAAGTACATGAACTAACAAGGCTGCATAGAATGTCAACACTGATCTCTTTGATGCTGTTGTCTGTTTCAGAATGCACCATGGAAACAAGAATCTGCATTGATATTCCACCATCGATATATTGAAAACATTTCCAAAATATTTTAGGAATTTGCACATTAAACATGCTATGTATACCTATATTTATATAAAGCTAAAAAAGTTTTTAAAATATTATGACATGATAAAGTGATCACACATTCTTACATTATCTAGTTGATTTGAAATGAGAATCCTTGCACCTTGCTTTGAATTTGTATATGCCTTCATTATACAAAATTGTTAGTTCCTCTAT
>WSFP011574265.1:0-10672 GCA_009831015.1 Picea engelmannii
TTTTTCACCTTAGTTGGAAGATATTTATATATTTTGACAATTTTAGGGTTTTCATTTGTTCCTACATTACAATCTTCAACCTCTTCAAGTTGGGGTTGTAGGGTAGAATTTAGAGGTATGTCATTTTGGTCAAACAACCTTTCTAGTGGAATAACACCTTTGGGAATTTGATTATTTTTTAGTACAAGCTTCTGTGATTTGCGATTTTGTCTTTGAATTTTTCTAGATTTTCTCCTTCTTGCATAATCCAAACAAGATCATTCTGATTTTCCTGATCGATGTGAGTCTCGGAAAATTCATCTACCATTTCCAGAAATTGTTTGATTTGTTCATCATCCTCAAACACTTTCTAAGGTTGAACATTATTTGGGATCGAAGGATTATGCTTCATATCAATGTGATATTTCAATTTCAAAACAGTGGGCGGTACAAAAGTTGTTGCAACTTTAGCTAAAGAATCAACTTGTTGATTATGCGATCTAGGAATAGAATGAATGTTAAAAGATAAGAAGAATTTTTCTATGATATCCCAAGAATAGTTTCTGTAAGACCTCATTCTCATATTCTTAGCTTGATACTGTTGTTTTATTTGTTTTACAATGATCTCAACATCACTATAAACTATTAAATGTTGAATTTGTATTTTCTTGCAACTTCTAATCCTAAAAATAACGCTTCATATTCACATACATTTTTCATATAATCAATGTCCCATTGTAATCTATATGAAAAAGAAATTTAATACTCATCACCTGCTGCCACAAATTAAACTCCAACACCTGCTCCTTTCTAAGATGAAGCACCATCAAAGAACATTTTCCACATCCTGCCTCTAAAATTTATATTTTTCTTTGATAGTTCAATTTTTGTATTTTCTTTTTCTATACATTCATCATAATAATCATCTATATATAAAATACAATTAAATAAATCTTGATCAACAACATATACTGGATAGTTATTATGGTTTTGAGGGTCACTTACAGTATAATCCAGTCTAGTTTCTCTGTACAAACAGGTAAATTGTCCACCAAAAATTGGAATTGTAGCGTATGTCATGTCTAAATGGACTAATCCTCCTAGCTTGGCACCCCAATATCTTGATAAAAGAATTCCATACTTGGCAGGAACGTCAACAAACACCACATCCATAAGGATACTTTTCACTGGAAATTGAGAAAGATTTACAACCAAATCTTTAATCATACCCAAACACTTAACCTTTCTAGAATCAAAAGAGTACAGATCTTGATAAGGTCTGGCAATTTGAAGGCCTCATTTTTCCATTATAATATTAGGCATTAAATTGTGTGAAGAACCTAAATATAACATGCAATTGTGTAGTAGGTGATCATGTACAATCAATGTGATATAGAATGGACCAACAAAGTCTTTATTGTTCTCAATGTGTGGTCCAAACATGATCATAGGTTTTTTATCTTGCAAGTTAATTACGTTGGCTTGACATTCAACATCAGAAAAATTTATTACCTTTGAAATTTGTTTCTTATAGACTGGATTTCTAGCGATTTCAACGAGAGGAATTAGAATTTTAATTTTATTCAATTCATTTTCCATATTGAAGATACCAACTATTTTTTTGAACTCTCTGGTTTGAACTTCAACTTCTTTAGTTTCCTACTTCTTGGTTTTAGTTTCTTTTGTTTCAACATCCTTAACTCGAGCAACTAATTTTTCAATGGGTGCTTTTGAAATTACTGGCTCATTAGCTTTATTTATTGACAATAGATTTTTTGGTGGATTATTGGTGAAACTCTTTTCTCTTGGCCTCAAGTCATATTTATTTTGAAGCTCAACCATTATTGAATCACCAAGACCCTTATATGTAGAGTCTCCCAAGTTGTTGACATCATGATCGTCATCAAATAAAGATCCTAGGTCTAGAGATTTCTCACAATCTTGCCTGGTTAAATGAGGTTCAACATCATCATCACTAAGATTGTTTAGATATTCATCTAATTCTTCATAGTCTTGCACCTCATCTCCCTGTATAATATTTTCAGTTTTGAAAGGAGCTTGGATCTTCTGTTCCTCATTCTTGATTTGTCTTTGTTGAATCTGAGGGTTTATGTTAGGATTTCTCCTAAATTGATTTCTAGCATATGGATCAGGTTTGGATTTTTCCATTTCCATCTTGGAAATTTTGTTAGATAAATCTTTTATAATCTTATCCATCTCGTCCAATTTTTCTTCTGAAGTGTTTTCTCCAGAGCCACAGGGCCTTGCTTTTTCTCTAAAATGCCTAGGTTCTCTTGTTCCCATCTCTACTTTCATTTTTAACTTTCCCGATGCCATCATTTTGGATTCAATTTCAATAGCATCATCCTACATCCCAGCTAAAGTTGTGGCCCTTCTTTCTCTTAAAATTAAGGCCAAATTAGAATCAAAGGCCCCTGCAAAAGTCACTTTTGCAGCTGGCTGGGAAGGTTTTACTTCAACTTGGATTTTTTTATAGAGTTTATTGAATATTTTTATAAACTCTAAAACAAATTCAGATGTTTTCTTTCTTAAATCTCCGAATTCAGTTAAATAATATAGGTGATCTTTTTTCTCACCCCATTGCCTCAAGACAGAATTCTCTAAATCATTGTATGATGGTATAGAGTCCACAGGGAGTCTTCTGAACCAAGTTCTAACCTATCCTTCGAAATATTTTACCAACAATCTCATATAAACGTCTTTGTGCTCGATACCAAGAATATCAACAAATTGGTCAAAAAAGACTATATGCTCGGTGGTTGTTAAATCCCCTTCACCTGTGAATTTAGGTAGGATCTTCATGTAATTATTAGGTAGCTCATGTAGGACATCAGAAAGAGCTAAATAAGCATATCTAGTAGCAACATTGGTAAAAAATCTTGGAGGAGGTACTAGTACATTTCCATGTCCACCAACCCCTCCACCTCCGACACCTCCAACACCAACCATTAAAACTCTTGAAGAATAAATTAGAGGAATATACTAGAGATTATAAAAAATTTCAAAAGACTGATGTAATAAACCTTTGATTGCTTCAGGAAGGTGTGAACGAAGTTCAGCTAAAAAATCGTAAGGTGACGAATCTCGTGAAAAAGATGAGAAATCTAAGTGAGGTGGAAAATGAGGACTTGAAAATGGTCTTTCGGATGGACAAGATGGATAAGTGGGAAAAGTCATACGAGATGATCCTGAGAGTAAAAAATTATCTTCAGTGTTTTTGGAAACATAAACATTTTCTTCGGGAAGACTAAGAATCAGTTGCGTACAAATGATATTGGGGATCGAAAAGGGTTCTTTTCTTTTGCTAGAAAAAGTATCTATCAATGAGATAGGGATATTATGGATATTTTTACTCTTTGGATCATTTGATTTTACTTTAGGAGCTACTTCTTCCAGAAATTCTAATTTAACTTCAGATTTACTAGATGAGGCTTCTACAGAATGAATTTTTTTATGTTTATCTTGAATGCTTAATTATTTTGCTGGGATCTTAACATTTACCCAAGTAACTTTAGGTTGAGAGATCTTACCTACTAATGCAAAAGTTTTCTTGAGATATCCTTTGGATTTCAACAATTTTTTGGGATCCGAAACTGGAGTGGTCTGCTTTTCGTCTGGGTTATTTTTGGTATTTTTCCGACCAGATGCCAGTTTTTCCTGCAATGGAGTCACTAGGTGAAATATAAAAATGAGCCTAATCCACGTGTTCAATATTTTCTCACCATAAAAAAATGAAGCTTAACTTTATCGTTCTCCCAGGGAAAAAATGATTTCGTTTCTCCATTCCCCGACAATGATGCCAAAATGATGTTGTTCCTGAGATTGATTCCAGGCTCGAAGAATAATGCTAGGCATCATAAAATTAAAGAAATGTTTTTATAGTTCTTTATTCTACCTTCAGTTTTCTAAGATGTAACTTTGAGTGAAATTTATAATAAGAAAAGATAGAGGCAATATCTCTTTCTCCGAGTCAAAATTATAATTTTATGTGACGTGGAAATGATTCACAAAACTGTTAGAACAAAGTAAGGGATCAATTATAGATAAGTTTTACCTCATTCATAGTAGAATAAAAGTAGGATATGTATCCTCGATAGATGATTAAGAATGTAGAAACTCATACAGATTACAAGTCTTTTTTTTACTCAAAGTAAGAACAGAGGAAAAACTGTAGCTGAGCGAAATTCCAATGCATTAAGGTCACTGTTGTTGTATTACTAAGTTGTAATCATTCAATCTTCAAGAACCATATAAAGAAGATAATGTGAGAAGAAAATAGAAATAAATGGGAAACACATAACTCGATAGAAATGAGACTTAGAATATCTGTCTTCTCTTTTTATTGATATTCAATAAGTACTCTCTTTTACATTCGGCGAGAAGAATCCTTGAATAGATCTAATATATACCTATTTATACAAAAGTTGTCTTAACTAGAAGTAGTTAGACATTCCAACTTTTCAGCTCTAAATATAGAATACAATTGAAATCTAACAACAAAATGCAGATTTTTCCGAGATACACTTGATATGCTGGAATTTATTTTGCTTCTCCATTTGCTTGCCTTTTTTTTCTCGTTGAACTGATCACACATCTCCATTAATGCTACCACAAATCTAGAAGGTTCAATGTTTTCATTCAACTCGAATTTGAACATCGTTTTATACACTAGTGGTAGTTTCTCTTGAATCTTCCTGATTGCCTGAGCTGTAACTTGGTGTTGTAACTTTGGTTTTACCGGTAGCTCATTTATCTTTTGTAAATCAATCTGATTTACTTGTTGAATTGTATTCTGTATACTTTCCTTGTTTTTTCCTGTATACTCTCCTTTTTTCCCTTGGTTTTACCAGTCCTAACCCTCACATAGGTAGAACGATATATTCGGATGTAATAAATGTCAATATTAATAAGGCCTTTCAATAAAATAGAATAAGTTGAATGTAAGAAGACCTAATAGAAGCTTCTGCTTTGAAAAGGATCTTCCTCTATATGCTTCTTTTGATAGACCTATTTAGTATAAATAGGAGTCGAGGGTATGAGAACCCTATCTTGGATATTATTGTAATAGAGCTCTGCTCTACTGGAGGTTTCCCCCTCGAAGAGGCTCGTGAACATTGCTCTCAGAATCAAAGTGTTATTTATGTTCTTATTCTTATATTATTTTAGTGTTATTGTGGTGATTGTTTTGGTTATATTGTTGTTATTCTGCCATTTCTAGCATTTTATTTCTGTTCTGCATACTTTTTATATCTGGTATATTACAAGTGGTATCAAAGCACTTTCCTTGGAAAAAATTGTGGGTTAAATTTTTTTCAGGGTAGAGACATATTCCAGCATATTTAAGCCACAAATATCTATCATTATGCGCATAAACCCACGGTTGAGGGATTCATACATGCAGGAAATACAAGTGGTACTTAAGCGCACATCTATTGGCCACTCTTGTAACCCCTGTTGGTACCCCTTCGAGTGGTAGCGCATCAGACAACACCTGTGTATGGATCAACCTAGATTACCTGAAGCCCTCTTTAGATAAATTGATCAACCGCCTGACCACTATAGTGCCACCGAGAACAACACTCAGGAAGATACTCTCTAGTACCTAGGTAGTTGGGTAGTACGACTAAGGGTACAATCTAGCCTCCTTAGTTAGTGCCCTGAGATATTGGGCCGAGTAATACTGTTGGACCCCACACGTATATTAGAGAGCTATAGCACAGGGAAAACCCTTGAATACCTAACCCTTGGGGACAAAAACATAAAAAAATTAAAACAGACAAGATCTATTGCCACGCAACTGTGTTCGAGTTGCCAAATCACTACAAATTTCTTCCTGGTTAAGCATTTGCGAATTTCATCACTATAGTATTATTCAGACCAGAGTATAAGTCCATTATTTGAGACCTATTCCATTGGATTCATCTCTTCACCCTTAGCACATTCATAAATATCATTTTTCAGCAAAATGTTTGACCCCACTCGCCCTATTTCGTTTCCCTCATCATCATGGCCCATACCCGCAACCAAGACTTGGAAGCTTACTTCAATACCTTGCAATCTAATTTCATCGAGACCTAACAAGAAGTGAAACAACTCAGTGCCAATGTTGTTTCCATCAATACAACCATGCATTCCTCAATGGAGGAAATCAAACAAGACCTGACTACTCAGCTTGAATCTGTCATTTCGATGCTCTGCACCAAGATTCATATCCCTACAGATAACCCTTTATTTGACCCACCTTTAGATACTAAAGCTAAACATTCCTCTAACTTTCAGCACCATCACTTTCAATGTGACCTATGCCTTCCAAGGGTGGATGTGACCAAATTTGATGACTCAGATCCCACTAGTTGGGTAACCCAAATGGAACATTATTTCTCTTTATACGACATTACAGATGACTTGGCCAAACCCCGGTATGGTGTTCTCCATCTAGATCAAGAATGTTGGAAATGGTGGTAATGGAGAAAAAATTCCCATCAAGGGTATATTGCTTGGACACAATTTGTGGCAAATATTTATGAATGATTTGACACTGACACCAACCATTTGGGCCGTTTGACAAATTTGAAACAATCAGGAGAAATGGAAGACTTTATAGCTTCTTTTGAGCGCCTGTCTTTTTCGACAGAGGGCATGTATGATGCCTTTTTTCGAGAGTGTTTTATCAGTGGCCTCAAGGATGAGATTCGAGCCCATGTCCTCATGGCTCAGCCTCAAATTTGGGTGGAGGATACTAAAAGAGATAAAGAATCACAACAAGTTGTCTCTTCTCAAAATCAGAAACCCTCCTTTATCCCTCACACTAAACTAGTAAATCCCACTACTCCCTCCGCTCCACTAAAGATCCAAAAATTGACTAGGGATGAAATGGATGAACGCCAACTCAAAGGCCTTTGTTATAATTGTGATGAAAAATACTTGTCGGGCCACAAGTGTAAGGAACAAAATCTTTTTATGGCCATCTCAGAGGATATTTCGGAAGAGGATGTTGAAACCCCCTTTGTGTCTGAGTCACTTGAAACCACTGACATAACCCCTCCCTCAGACCCTCCGGAAGTAGAACTGGCCATTTCCCTCAAATATCTCACTGGATTCTCTACTCCCCAAACCATCAAGCGAATTAGTTACATCAAGCATAGGAAGTTCATCATTCTGGTTGATAGTGGAAGAACCCATAATTTTATTCATCACCATATTTCCCAAGAAACTCATTGCTACATCCATGCCGTCAATAATTTACAAATCATGATTGCCAATGGTGGCTCCATGAAATGTGGAGGGCGTTTTGAACATGTGCGTCTCCAAATTGGTGACTACCACATGAAATCTCATATGTTTGCTATCGACATGGGTGGTTGTGACATTGTGTTGGGTGCATACTGGCTAAGGAATTTGGGTCCCATTCTCATGGATTTTAAGGAATTAACCCTGCAATTCGACCAAGAGGGCCAACAATATAAGTTCCAAGGAATCACCACTGGTTCACCTGAGATCATTAGTTCCCATTGCATGTAAAAGATGCTCAAAAAAGGTCATTATGGTGTTATTGTCCAAATCCATGCCATACAAACAATAGAGACACCCTCGGTGCTGCAAGACCTCCAATCCATCCTTTCTAAACATCAAGTGGTCTTTTCCACTCCCCAGGGACTCCATCCTTCCCGTGGTGTTCATGATCATTCCATTCCCCTTGTACTAGGAATACTTCCTCCCAATATTCATCCGTATCGTCACCCCTTTTCCCAAAAAAATGAAATTGAGAAAATGGTCCAGGAACTCCTTAACGCAGGTATTATCCTCCCTAGTACGAGCCCATATTCTTCTCTTATGGTCATGGTCCTGAAGAAATAAGGTTCTTGGTGAATGTGTCATGACTTTCGTGCCCTCAACAAACTTACCATTAAAGACAAATTTCCCATTCCTTTCATTGATGACCTCTTGGATGAATTGAGTGGCACTCAGTTCTTTACTAAACTTGATCTTTGTTCTGGCTACCACCAGATACGTATGAAAGAGGCAGACATTCCCAAGACTACCTTTAGAACTCATGAGGGCCACTATGAGTTTTTGGTCATACCCTTTGGCTTGTGTAATGCCCCCTCCACCTTCCAAAGCCTCATGAATCATGTCTTCCATCCTTTTCTCCGTCATTTTGTCTTAGTTTTCTTTGATGATATCCTCATCTATAGAAAAACCTAGAAATACCATCTTTCCCATGTGGATCAAGTTCTCTATTTACTTTCTCAGCACCAACTTTTCCTGAAACAGTCTAAATGTCCTTTTGGCGCCTCATAAGTCGAGTACTTGGGTCATTTGGTTGGCAAGGACGGCGTCGGGGTGGATCCTAAAAATATTGAAGCTATGCAAGGCTGGACTCACCCAAAGACTCTCAAAATCTTGCGTGGATTTCTAGGCTTAACAGGTTATTATCACAAGTTTGTTAAGAATTATGGAAAGATTGTAGCACCTCTCACTGCACTCCTAAAAAAGAACTCTTTCACTTGGACTCCAACAGCTGCTCAAGCTTTTCAAACCTTGAAGATGGCCATGTACATCACTCCAGTACTGGCCCTTCCTAATTTCACCAAGACCTTTGTCTTGGAATGTGATGCTTCAAGGAAAGGAATTGGTGCTGTCCTTATGTAAGAGGGTCAAACTTTGGCCTTTACCAGCAAGCAACTGTCTGAAAGAAATCTGGGAAAATCAATCCATGAAAATGAAATGTTGGATATTTTGCATGTCGTTGATCTGTGGCGCCCTTATCTATTGGGGAAATGCTTCCAAATTAACATAGACCATCAAAGCCTCAAGTATTTTTTGGAACAACGCATTTCCTCCCCGGAGCAACAAAAGTGGGTGACCAAGCTCTTTGGATATGATTATGAGATCATTTACAAGAAAGGAAAAGACAATGTGGTTGCGAATTCACTTTTCCAAAAATATGAAGATGAAGGATCCCTTTTTTCTCTTTCCTTCATTGTACCAGATTGGATCCAAGTAGTTCTCCAAGAATGGCTACAAGGTCCCAAAAGTTCATAGCTGATCCAACAACTGCAGTCCAATGCTCCAGCTTCCTCAGGGTACTCTTGGCTCCATGATGAGCTTCGATACAAAGGCCGTTTGTATTTAAGTAAACAATCAAAACTTAAATCCATGGTACTTTCTGAGCTTCATGCTACACCCACAACTGGGCACTCTGGGTTTACCAAAACCTATGACAGGGTCAAACGCTCTTTTTTCTGGGATGGCATGAAACAAGACATTCATAATTTTTTCACTGAATGTGATGTGTGTCAACGCAACAAGGCCGAAACAATCAAATCTCTAGGCACACTACAACCACTTCTGATTCTACCTGCTATTTGGAGGGATATCTCTATGGATTTTATTACAGCCTTACCCAAATCAGAAATAAATCAGTCATCATGGTGGTTGTTGATCGCCTTTTTAAGTATGCTCATTTATGTTCTCTTCAACACCCATTTACAACATCCACGGTGGCTCAAATTTTCATGGATCAGGTCTTCAAGCTTCATGGAATGCTGCATTCTATTGTTTCTAATCACGACCCAAATTTCACCAACAATTTTTGGCAAGAACTATTCAAGCTACAAGGCACCCAATTGCATCTCAACACAACTTATCATCCCCAGACTGATGGTCAAATGGAAGTTGTCAACAAGTGTTTGGAAACATATTTGAGGTGTTTTGCCTCAGAAAAGAAAAATCAATGGGCTCAATGGTTACCCCTAGCTGAATGGTGGTACAACACTTCATACCATACAACTACACGCATGACTCCTTTTGAAGCGGTATATGGACAAAAGCCACTGTCAGTTCTCTCATACTTACCTGGTGTCTCGAAAGTCCAGGTGGTTGAAAAAATTCTTACAGTTTGAGAGGCTATTCTCCGTACCCTCAAAGAGAATTTGGTCATGGCACAAAATCACATGAAGAAACAAGAAGATCAAGGTCATTCTAAATGTCAATTTGCAGAAGGGGATCAGGTGTTTCTTCGACTGCAACCTTACAAGAAAAATTCCCTCAAGGCCGAGCATTGTAAGAAGTTAGTGCCCAAATTTTATGGTCCTTATACCATTCTCAAGTGTGTGGGACAGGTGGCCTATTAGTTAGCTTTGCCCAGTCATTCAAAGCTACATCCTGTTTTTCATGTTTCATGCTTAAAGAAGGTGATTGGAACTAAGTGCCAAATTCAAACCAACCTTGCCGAGTTAGTCGAAGAAGGATCCATTTGGCTACATCCAAAAGCATTTTTGGACCAGCGTGACCAGCGTGAGAATCACCTATGTTAGAGAACCATCAAGGAAGTGTTAGTTCAGTGGAAAGATACAACTCCAGCCGATGCCACTTGGGAACCAACTACCATTTTGTAGCAATTTCCACATCTCAAGCCTTGAGGACACAGTTTTTTTTAAGGGGGCGAACATGTGAGGGTCCTAACCCGTACATAGGTAGAACAATATATTCAGATGTAATAAAGGTCAATATTAATAAGGACTTTGAATAAAATAGAATAAGTCGAATGTAAGAAGACCTAATAGAAGCTTTCACTTCTAGAAGGATCTTCCTCTAGATGCTTCTTTTGATAGACATATTTAGTATAAATAGGAGTCGAGGGTATGAGAACCCTAGCTTGGATATTATT
>WSFP011574276.1:0-10672 GCA_009831015.1 Picea engelmannii
TAAGCATGTATTTCATTTAATTTCATCATGTCTTAACCATAAACAAGAATATTGCAGCAACCAAGATCACAAGAAGAAACACCATGCACAAGTACACAAGATATATCCTGGGAAACCCTTCTCAAACAAGGGAGAAAAACCCAGCCAAATCCTTTTCTATATTCTTCAAGAGAAAGAACTTTCACCACCAAGAATGACTTAGCACACAAGAGGGTTCTTAAGCCCTAGAAACCCTAGCGTCCAAGAGAGGAGCGCACCTTTGCCAAAGATAAGTACTTGCTGAAATTTCCAAAACATGTGAGGAGGATATGATTCTACAATGAAGAATCACCTCCTACTTATATTAGAGTTTGACTATTTAGCAAGGGCGTCTTATTGGCACAACAAGGCCGACCTCTCTAAGTCAAATACACTTTATCATTATATTTATTATTATAATTAATATTTACATTATTAATTTTCTTCTTTATATTGATCATATTAACATAGGGCCGACCTGTACCCTTTACATAATAACCAGGGTTACAGGTAGGTCTGACTGTTGAACAATATATAGCAAAGGATTTGATACACCCACTAGTGCTCATCCACTAGCGGCCACATCCATAGGGATGCCATGGACCTAATTCACTGCATCACACATATGAGCCAGGTCCTCACACGTTCACCTATGCTCGTCCATAGACATGTCTGCTCTACAGATATGCTTTCCCACTGCCACCAACAGGAGGATTATCTGGATTCTTCTCATCAACTCTGTTGTTTTTTAGAGGAGGCCATCACATCATATTCATTCTTATTCTCATGATGATGTGCCCAACGCTTTTCGGGATTTCCCACGTTCACCATGTGCTCAGCCATAGGCACGTCCTAAATCAATAGATCGCTTTTACACCGGATGATCATCTGGAGTTCTTCTCTCCCACGTCGTGGAGGAGGCCATATGCATCCCTAGCCCCTGTCCCAGGCTGGAACCATGAACCCTTTATTAGGGGCTTTCTCTCAGGTTTGTAAGCTAAGAGTAAGACTTCACATAGCTGCTATATTCCACATCTCACAGGTGTGTAAGCTGGAGGATGTCTCCTATAGATGCATTCATCAACACTCCCTCTCAGCTAGGGAGGCATTCTCCATCAGGCCAAGATTCTCATGAAAATACTCGAACTTTCTTGGCAAGTGGTTTAGTGAAGATATCAACAATTTATTCATGGGTGGAAAGATATTGAACATGTATTGTCTTCCTCTGTACAATATCTCTGATATAGTGGTACTTTATTTCAATATGTTTTGATTTGTCATGAAATAATGGATTCTCCGAGAGCTTCACACAGCTCTGGTTGTCATAGTGAATGGTGGTAGGATCCATCTTGTTTTCAAACAAATCCATCAAGAGTTTGCAATGCTAAACGACTTCATGAACTTCCACACTTAGTGCAATGTATTATGCCTCTGTCGTACTCAAAGCCACAGAGCTTTGTTTTCTGCTGCACCAGGAAACCATGGTTGATCTTAGGGTGAAGCAGCTTCCTGAGGTGCTCTTTCTGTCTACTGCACTTCCTGCCCAATCTGCATCAGCATACCCTTCCAATCTTAGATCCACATTTGTTTCATATTTTAGGTCATAGCCAATAGTGCCATGTAAGTATCTTAATACGTGTTTGGCAGCTATCCAATGTGTCTGTTTTGGTTGGCTCATAAACTGGCTAAGAACATTTCCTACATAGCAAATGTCTGGTCTAGTGTTAACTAGATACATCAAGGATATAATAAGCTATCGATATAAATGTGGATCTATGTCTCCGAAATCAGTATCATTCATCTTCTTTAGATCCATTACCATTAAGGTTGGCATGCATTTATAGTCTATCATTTGGAATCTTTTCAGAATTTCCAAAGTATATTTTCCTCGGCTTAGGAAAATCTCATCTGATCTCTGCCATACTTCTAGTCCCAAGAAGTAATGCATTTGGCCCAAATCCTTCATTTCAAATTTGGCAGTTAATGCTTACTTGCATTCAACAATGAGTCTTTCTGAGCCGGTGATGAAAAGATCATCCACATATAGACCTAGAATCAAACATTCATTTCCATTAATGCTATAATATAAGTTTGGGTCGGCTGAGCTTTTATTGAAACCCAAACTTATCAGGAAACCATCCATTTTCTCGTACCAACCATGCCGGGCTTGTTTTAAGCCGTATAGGGCTTTCTTCAATCTGTAGACATGAGATTTTTCATTGTGTATAACGAAACCTTCTGGCTATTCAATGTAGACTTCTTCCTCAATTTCGCCATTGAGAAAAGTTGTCTTTACATCCATCTGATGTAGCTTCCAGCCCATGGAAGCAACTAGAGCAATGATGGATTGAATGGAGGTATATCTGACTACCAGTGTGAAAGTATCGTCATAGTCGACACCCTCTATTTGTGAGAACCCTCTGGCCATGAATCTTGCTTTATATTTTTCAATGCTTCCATCAACAACATGTTTGATTTTTTAAATCCATTTGGAAGTTACTACAGACTTCCTTTCTGGCCTTGGGACAACATTCCATACATCATTCTTTAGTATAGATTGATATTCTTCAGTCATGGAATATTTCCATACTTGTTCACCTGAGGATTCTCCATGACAAGTTGATTTTGAATCAATAATGTGAGTCATAGTTGAAAGGTAGCTAGAGAATATCTTAGGTTTCTTGCTTTCTCTAATTGCTCCTTGTGGAACTTTATGTCTTTCTGCTTCTTCTAACGTTTGGCGTGCCCAAGTAGGTCTTTTATGTCCAATAGTGATGTCTCTAGGTACATTACTTGGGGAAACTGAATCTGTTGGGGAAGCTCATCTACAACACTGTCTGTCTCCCTCTGAATTTTTGAATGAGAAGAGGTATTGTTTCACTATTTATTTCCATCTGAGCTTCTCTGGATTTCTGGAAGGCTACTTCTTCTTCAAAGGTAACGTCTCTGCTTACTTCAATTTGCCTTTGTCCTGGGATGTAGATTCGATATGATTTTGAGGATTCATTGTATCCTACAAAAGTACCTTTCCATCCTGAAGGTTCTAGTTTGGACCTCTTTTCTTTAGGTACATGAAGGTATACTGGACATCCAAATATTTTGAAGTGTCTGATTTCAGGTTTCACTTTAGTGAATGCTTCTTCTGGAGTAAATTTTTTCAGGTTCTGATGAGGGCTACGGTTTTGAGCATATACAACAGTCATACATGCTTCTGCCCATAGAGTCATTGGTAGACTTTGATCATGTATCATTGCTTTAGTTGCTTCAATGATGGTTCTATTCTTCCTTTCAACAACCCCGTTTTGTTGAGGGTTTTATGGCACTGTGAGCTCCCTCTTGATCGCTGCTTCAATACAAAAATTGATGAATTCTTTTGAGGTGTATTCTCATCCATTGTCTGATCTCAATACTTTGATTTTTCTTCCGATCAAGTTTTCTACCTGAGCTTTGAATTCTTGGAATTTGGCAAGGACTCCATCCTTGTTCTTCAAAAAAAAGATCCATGTTTTTCTGGAGTGATCATCTATGATTAGTACATAGTACAACTACCCATTTAAGGATGCAACGGTCATTGGACCACATACATATGAATGGATCAAGTCCAAAATTTCCTTGGATCTGTTGTCACTATTGGGAAATGATTCTTTAACATTTTTACCAAGGGCACACCCTTTGCAAATGCCTTCATGCTGGATCTGGATCTCTAGTAGACATGTTACCATTTTCCTTAAAGATGGAAGATCTCTATAATGAATGTGAGCAAGCCTTCTATGCCACAACTTACTTAGGCTGATGGTGTCATGTAGTAAGGCTTGAACTGGTTTGATGGTCAACTTGTATAGGCTGTTGTCTCTGATGCCAATTACTTTGGAAGAGCTAATATGATAGTCTTTGTGCCATGCAAGGACTCTCCCTTCTGAGAAAGTGATTTTGTAACCTTTGTCTTCAAAATCCAAAATAGATACAAGCTTTCTCTTCATTCCTGGTACATATAAGACCTCTTCCAGTTTGAGCTACATATATGAATCTAGTTGGAAGGTGGAGGTTCCAACTCCTCTCACGCTATATCTAGCATCATCTCCAAGGACCACATGTAGATGTGTCTCTTTCTCAATGAAGTGTGTTAAATGATTTCTAATACCCATCATGTGCCTGGAAGCACCACTATCAATTAGCCAAGTGTTTTCATTGAGAGGAACCATACATGAGAGTGTTGAGATGTTGATATCTTCATTGCATTGGAGTTTGGTGTTGAGCTTGCTTCCCATCATGAAATTTCTCATCTTCATAAACCCTTGTCAACTAGGCTAGAAAAACCTAACGGCTAGGCTAGGCTAGCATTTTTAGGTTTTGTTGGGCTTATGACTGCCAACAATAAGCCTTTAAGTATGATTGCTTCTTCAAGAAATTATCAGAAATAAGATTCAGAATTTTCTGCAGAATTTTGATGAAACCCTAGAAGCTCTTAGGGTCAAAATTTTGAAAATGCCCGGAATTTAGTTTTGAGACTTGCTGGAGGTACGCTGAAGGAGGTTGTACCTTTATAAGTCTTTTTCATCCCAATATTCCAAGTTATAGTGGTGAAAGTTATTTGAAAAAGGAGGTCGTACAGATTTTTTGGAAACCCTAGGAGGGTCGTACGATTTCTGCGAATGAGAGAGTAGATGTTCTAGAGAAAGCTTGTGCAATGGGATCTTCAATACCTATGCTCTGATACCATGTTGAGTTTTTCATAAGCTAGGTTAAGCATTTATTTCATTTAATTTCATCATTTCTTAACCATAAACAAGAATATTGCAGCAACCAAGATCACAAGAAGAAACACCATGCACAAGTACACAAGATATATCTTGGGAAACCCTTCTCAAACAAGGGAGAAAACCCCAGCCAAATCCTTTGATATATTCTTCAAGAGAAAGACCTTTCACCACCAAGAATGAATTAGCACACAAGAGGGTTCTTAATCCCTAGAAACCCTAGCGTCCAAGAGAGGAGCGCACCTTTTCCAAAGAGAAGTACTTGCTGAAATTTCCAAAACATGTGAGGAGGATATGATTCTACAATGGAGAATCATCTCCTACTTATATTAGACTTTGACTATTGAGCAAGGGCATCTTATTGACACAACAGGGCCGACCTCTCTAATTCAAATACACTTTATCATTATATTTATTATTATAATTAATATTTACATTATTAATTTTCTTCTTTATATTAATCATATTACCATAGGGCCGACATGTACCCTTTACATAATAACTAGGGTTACAAGTAGGTCTGACTTTTTAACAAGATATAGAAAAGGATATAATACAACCACTAGTGCTCATCCACTAGGGGCCACATCCATAGGGATGCCATGGACCTGATTCACTGCATCACACAGATGAGCTAGGTCCTCACACGTTCACCTATGCTCATCCATAGGCACACCTGATCTACAGATCTTCTTTCCCACTTCCACCAACAGGAGGATCATTTGGAGTCTTCTCATCAACTCTGTTTTTGTTCAGAGGAGGCCATCAAATCATCTTTGTTCTTATTCTCATGATGATGTGCCAAACGCTTTTCGGGATTTCCCACGTTCACCATGTGCTTAGCCATAGGCACGTCCTAACTCAACATATCGCTTGTCCACCAGATGATCATCTAGAGTTCTTCTCTCTCACATCATGGAGGAGGCTATATACATCCCTAGCCTATGTCCCAGGCTAGAACCACGAACCCTTTATTAGGGGATTTCTCTCAGGTTTGTAAGATGAGATTAAGACTTCACATAGCTGTTATATTCCACATCTCACAGGTTTGTAAGCTGGAGGATGTCTCATATAGTTGCATTCATCAACAAATGCAAGGCAGGGTATGGAGGGGCATGGAATGGAAAGGTATACGATACGATAGCAAGGCATGGCATGGCATGGAAAGGCATGGAAATACAAGGAATGAAAAGGCAAGGCATGGCATGGAATGGAATGGAAAGACAAGGCCAAGAATTGCAAGGCATGGTATGGAGGAGCATGGCATGGAAAGACATACCATACAATAGAAAGGCATGGCATGGCATGGAAAGATATACCATACAATAGAAAGGCATGGCATGGCATGGAAAGGAAAGGCATGGCATGGCATGGCATGGAAAGGAAAGACATGGAATTTCATGGCAAGGCAAGGCATGGCATGGCATGGCAAGACAAGGTATGCAAAGGCGAGGCATGGCATGGCATGGCATGGCAAGGCAAGGCAAGGCAATGCATGGCATAGCAAGACAAGGAAATGTAAGGTATAGCATGGCAAGGCATGCAAAGGAAAGGCATGGCATGGCATGGCATGGAAAGGAAATGAATGATATGGAAAGGCATGGTATGGAAATACAAGGCATGGAAAGTGAATGTAAGGTATGGTATGAAGAGGCATGGCAAGGGAAGGCATACCATATGATAGCAAGGCACGGCATGCCATGGCATGGAACGACAAGGCATGGCATGACATGGAAAGGAAAGGCATGGTAAGGCAAGGCATGCAAAAGGAAAGGCATGGAATGGCATAGCAACGCAAGACAATGCATGGCATGATAAGGGAAGGCAATGCATGGCATGACAAGGCAAGGGATGACATGGCAAGGCATGCAAAGGAAAGGCACGACATGACATGGTATGATGAGGAAAGGCATGGAAAGGAAAGGCATGCCATAGCATGGTAAGGAAAGGAAATGCATGGCAAGGAAAGGCAATGCAAGACATGGCACTGCAAGGCATGCAAAGGCAAGGAATGGCAAGACATGGAATGGCATGGCAAGGCAAGGCAAGACAATACACCTTGATATATTTTATTACATTTTTGTCATAATTTTCAACCCTTTAGGGCTTGATGTATTGAATTTTTACTTTGGAAGGATTGAAATTTGGATGTGGTCTAGTTGAATGAGTATCGAGAGCATCTTCAAAATTACCTATAAACTAATTTATTCTCAAAGGACCTTTGAAGCATATTACAACGGGCCAAAATGTCAAAGAAAAATATTCATTTGTGAAATATAAGAAAAGAAGATATATAGATCAATTAACTCTCAAAGGATTTTTATAGGTAAACATAATCATATATAGCACAAAATGGAGAGGGTTGGCACTTATGGTTATGTAATAGAATTTGCAGTTGATAGTTAAAATGTATAACACATTTTTTTACGATCTTTACTAACGTTTATTGGAATTGTTGCATGTTTTACAACATTGGAATGACTTCTTGTTTGTAACTTATTTGAAATTTTATTATGGTATGTGCACTTTGATATGATGTAATATGATTATGGTTTCATTTCATATGTTGTAATATTAGAAATATAACACAAAAATTACATATTGCATGAAATAAATAATAACTTTTCATTTTGAATGTTCTTTTTTGAATAACACGAGTCTTCCAGAAGATCCAGTTGATCCTCATGAGATAAATCCAGATTATAATGYATCTGATACAAACATGGGAGATGATGATGATGATGAGGYAGATGAAGAAGAGACTRTGAATGACGACGATGATGACCACATTGATGATGACCTAGTTGTCGGTAGTATCCAGTGACATTGATCATATAGAATCCATCATTGATCGTTGTTTATATATTGTTATGATGTCTATTTTCATGTTTACTATCATTTGTATCATTTTCACTTGCAATACCATATTATTGAGTTTTATCATTTGGACATATATCATCTTAACTTACGCCAATTGTTGGCCATGTATCATTCTGACATGTTATTGATCTACTGTCATATTTGACTTTCACTTGTTGTAGTTATATATGATGATGATCTTATCAATATTAAAGATATAAGTTGTTTGACATGATATTTATCTAATATTGATATATTTGACTAGTTTTAATTATATATGATGATCATGTTATAATTATTATCTTGTTATTTTATATATACTGTATGTTGTAGATCTTATTTAGATGAAGATTTAATAAGTATAATGATGTTGTTAGTTTGTATGGATGTCCAGTTCCCTAAAAATTCTTTATAAAAACTATCATATAACATACTTCAAATGCAATATGACTTACTCTATAATAATATAAGTTTTTTAAGATGCATGATATATTTAACTAATTAAATTGAAATAAAAAAAGTTAAATTACTAAATGGAAGCTAAAAAGGACACAACATGAGTTGTTAAAATGGAAGCAAAATGTGGCTCTAAAATGGAAGTAAAACTCAACATTAAATTTGAAGCCATACTTGGAGCTATTTATGGATTTCTAAATTGGTTTCTTAACAAGAAGCAAAACTTGATGCTAATTAAGAAGAAAATCCCAACACTAAAAGGAAGCAAACCCTAGACCTAAAAAAGAAGCAAAAATGGATGCTAAAAATGAATAAAACCTTGGAACTAAAAGGAAGCAAACCATGGAGCTAACAAGGAAGCAATTCTGGAAGCAAAAAAAATATGAAATAATGGAAGCACATCTTGGCATTAATTTGGAAGCCAAACTAGAAGCTATTTTCGACAATACACTAGAAGCAAAACAAGAAGCATGATTGGGAGCTAACCTAGGTGCCACACTTGGAGCTAAACTAGGAGCTAAACCAGGAGCTAAATTAGGCGCCACACCTGGAGCTAAACTAGGAGCTAAACCAAGAGCTAAACTAGGTGCTAAATCATGAGCTAAACTAGGAGCTACACTTGGAGCTAAACTAGGCGCTAAACCAGGAGCTAAATTAAGTGTCACACCTGGAGCTAAACTAGGCGCTAAACCAGGAGGTAAATTAGGTGCCACACCTGGAGCTAAACTAGGCGTTAAACCAGGAGCTAAACCATGAGCTAAACTAGGTGTTAAACCAGGAGCTAAACTAGGAGCTACACCTGGAGATAAACTAGGCGTTAAACCAAGAGCTAAACCATGAGCTAAATTAGGCGCTACAAGTGGAGATAAACTAGGTGCTAAACTAGGATCTAAACTAAGAGATAAACCATGAGCTATTTTGGGCATTATTTAGGGAGCTATATCTCAGTTTAGGCTATAATATTTTGGGAGTTATATCGCAGTTTAGGCTCTAATTTAGGTGCTAAATCAGGAGAAAAACTACACGCTAAAGAGGGAGAAAAACTTGGTTCTAAAGAGGGAGCTAATATGGGAACTAAACTAGGGGCTAAATCCGGCGCCCAGGTGAACACGTCGTTTAGCGTCGGGTTTTGCACCATCCCATCAGCCCAATTCATGCACTCAAATGCACTAAATTCCGACGCTAAAATAGGTGCTAATGGCCTTTTTTTTGTACTAAAAGTTAACATAATTGAAATTATAAAACATAGGGAAGGACTCCCAAAATAAAAGTATAAATTTTGTTGTCATCTCAAGTCACTTTAAAATTAATTTTAAAATTATATGATCCTAAACATATAAGAATAAACTAGTCATATAAACAACGATTTGCTTCATTTACTTTTAAACAAAAAAGTGACCAAGTATTTAAAAGAAAATGTGGTCATGTAATTCTCTTAATGAAAAGTTAGTTTAAATTTGGACAATGTTAGTTCTTGTCTTTGTTTGAGATTTTTTGAAAATGCAATCTTCTCATACCATGCCGACACTTTATAAACAAAATAAATTGCATTTAAGTACTCAAACTTATGAATCTACTTAATAAAGTTGGGTTACTTTGCCTTGGTAGAGGAAGAGAACAAAATGGAAATTAAATGGTGGTGGAAATCCTTATGGAAGTGGAAAGCTCCAGAAAAAATGAATGTGTTGTTTTGGTTAACTATGGAGTAAATAATTCTCACTTGGGACATTGTTATGTGAAAAGGATGGAAGGGACCAATTAGGTGCTCTTTATGTTGCATGGAATGTGAAACAACAACCCACGTATTCCTCCAATGCCCTTATGCCAAACATATATGGAACCTAGTTACAGAAGCACTAAATATCCCTCTAGTTTCATGCAAGGGTTGTTTGGAGGAGTGGTTTTTTTCTTGGAATAATGAATCTGCAGTTAGGGAGATCTTATCCCTCCCTTGTTTTATAGTGTATTTTATTTTGTGCTCCAGGAATCTCAACATTTTCAAGAGAAAATATATTCATGTAGAAATGGTGGCAGAGTTCGCAAACAAGATGGATGTGGAACTTAAAGATGATCTGGATAAAGGAAAACAGAAGAATTCCAAAATGCATGAACTGATTGATGGTAACCCTTGGGGGTTTTTCGATGGGGCAATCTAAGGCCATCCACCACTCTGTGGAGTTGGGGCATCCTTGTACATTACAATAGATCATTATTTTGAGGTACGATATATGCCCATGAGGGAATCTAACATGAAAGAAAAATTAACAATTATCTAGGCATTATTGTTGTTAGCCACTTCCTTAAATTTGAGAAAGTTGCAAATATTTGGTGACTCTCAGTTGGTTGTGGAATGGGTAAATGGGAAATTTCAAATCCAGGTAATAATATTGCAACCATTAGTGAAAAGGATCTGGGATCTTCTGGAAGAACTTGAATGAGATTCATGTGCACATATTTACAGGAAAATGAATCAACGAGTGGACCAGTTATCGAAAGAGGCTTTGGAAATGGAAGCAAGTTTTTTTACATACCAAGAATTTTTAAGCGACCTGATATTCAAGAAGATGTCTTTTCATGTTTAA
>WSFP011574279.1:0-10672 GCA_009831015.1 Picea engelmannii
GAGGGGGAAGAGGGGGGAGAGAAAGAGGGGGGGGTAGAGAATATTTCATGCTAAGAGGAATGTGTGCACATTATTTTTAATAATAAGGAGGGTTCAATTTAGGAACATGTGCACATTACTAAAGCTCACACACATTATTTTTATTTCAATTTTTTTTAGCAATGCACACAGGATCTTGTAAATTTGTATCTCAAGAACACGCACATGTTCTTGAGAACGAGCATGTGTTCTTGGAAACATTACTATGTGGCTTTTTGAGTGGAGGTTCAGGGTTTTTTGAACCTGTCACATAAAGAACACATGTACATTCCTAGAAATGTGCATGTGTTCCTGGGAGTGTGTGTTCCTTCTCACCCCATTGCCACTTTATCATCCACCAAATTCGTGAACTCACCCTTGAGGCTAAAATGATCAATTTTAATTTGAAAGAGTTAAAGCAATAGATAAGGATGTTGGAGATACACTACATGCAGAATATCCAACATTTATTTTTCATAGGTTGATTGGCCCAAATGTCTCTCTAAGATTTTTTTTCTACTGAAATCCAAAGTTCTACAATCTTGCATGAGGACATCCCCATTTCCTTTCCGTGATGCATCACATTCATGGAAAAAAGTCTTGGTGAATTTGGGTAGTGCCAAGATAGGGGTTGTGCACATAGAATATTTCAAGACTTTGAAGGATTGATCAGTTGTTGGAGTTTAACTGGAAGCATTATTTTTAAGGAGAGTAGTGATAGGAGCTACAATGCTTCCATAATTCCGAACAAATTTTCAATAATATCTCATTAAACCCAAGAAACCATGCAATATTTTAAGAGTTTTATGGAAAGGCCAATCCCTCATAGCTTCAATTTTCTTAGGTTCTAATCGTACACCATCATTTCCTACATTAGGATCCAAGTACTCAAATTTACATTAGCCAAGAGCACATTTAAATGGTTTGAGAAAACAATTGTGTTTACAAAATGTCAAAATATATGGATAACTTGATCCACATGGGAAAGATGGGCTTGCCACGTTTTACTATAAATGAGAATATCATCAAAGAAAACTAAGAAAAAATTACAGAGGAAAGGATGGAAAACATGTTTCATGAGACTTTGAAAACTAGAGGGGGAACTACACGAGGAAAAGGGCATGACCAAGAACTCATAGTGACCGTCATGAGTTCTAAATGAAATATTGGAGATTTCTTCCTATTTCATGGATATCTAGTGGTAGCCAAAATAGAGATCATTTTTTTTTAATTATTGAGTATCACTCAATTCATCCAAAAGGTCATCAATGAAAGGAATGTGAAATTTGTGTTTGATTGTGAGTTTGTTAAGTGAACAAAAATCAAGAAACATGCACCAAGTTACTTCTTTCATGAGTACGATGGATATTGGAGAAGAATAGGGGCTGGTACTAAGATGGATAACACCTACTTCTAGTAATTCTTAAACAATATTCTCAATTTCATGTTTCTAATCAAAGGGATGATGATAAGGGAGAACATTGGAAGGAAGATTGTCGGGTACTAAAGGAATGGAATGATCAAGAGCATTGCAAGAAGGGGGAAGTCTGTGGGGAGTGTTAAATATATCTTGGTGTTGGGAGAGTATATATTGGAGATCAGGGTGCATTATGGGTGTATCAACGAAGTGAATAGAGTAGAGTTCAAAAGAAACTCCATAATGGTATTTTTTTAGTAACTTTTTGATTCAATGGGAACTAATGATCTCAAGTGAGCCTGTTGTGATACCTTGGAACTGATGATCTCAAGTGAGACACAACCTACTAACACTCCCACTGTGGCTCGAACTTTAGGTTAACGATTACCTAGTTCAAGAAGACCCACAATGTCATGAGGGAAGACTGTGGCAATCACTCACGATGATTCTAAAGGGTGTGCAATAAGGCAGGGGCCTTATTCCTTAGAGGCCCTTAGTCTCCCACAAGATCACCTAATGGAGTATTGAATATAGAGGTTTTTCATGTCTACCAAGTCAGTCAAGAGATGAGTGGCACCCTTGGAGCACGTAGAGCATCCTGAAGGGCATGCCACACAATAAAAATAGAAAGAGGCAAGTGGCACCCATAGAGAATGTAGTGCGTCCTCAAGGGCACATCGCGCAATGAAAATGGAAGGAGGTGAGTGTGACCCTTGGAGAACCTAGTGCATCCTGAAGGGCATGTCATGTTTTTAACTGATAAGTGAATAAACCTAGATGACCTTAGAACAAATGATGTGTCAAGTAACATTTAAAAACAATTTTTCCCTAGTAAAAATGTTGCCCAGCTTAGTGAAATTAAAAATATAGGTGTAAGTGACACTTGTGGTCAAAAATAATAATCACAATTAAACATGTGAAGAGAAGGGGGTAAGAAATTCAATAATTTATTAAAATCAAATTACTTTGGGGGATTAAAATTTTAAAAGGGAAATGATTTTTTTTTCATGTGTTAATTAAATTTTATTAATTAAAAAGAAAAAGAGGTAAAAGGTGGTTTTTCTACACTTTCTAATTTGAGTTTTAGATAAAAAGGGAAAAAAGTGAAACTTAAAATAAATAGGAAACTAAGGGAAAAATGGGAAACATAAAGAAAAAGGGAAACTTAAGGAACAAGTTGAATGACTAACTTAGTAAGGAATCTTGCCTTTAAGAACTTTCTAATTATGAACTCAACTAGGAATTTAGTAAAGGCGTAAGTCATTTAAAATGTGTAAGGGAATATGGGGACACCAAGGAGCGTTTTTAGGAATGATTTTTGGTGGGTGAGGGAAATAAGAGTAATTAAATAATTAATGAAATTAATTTCTAGTGCAACTAGGGGGGATGAGTGACATGTGTATGGGGGAGGTTTTTTCCGAATTAAATTAATGAAAAATAAATTAAATGGGAATTTGAGAAATAAATCACTTAGAAAATATATAAAAATGATGGAGGGGGAGTATGGATCTGATCTTTTATGCATAACATTACATTGCTAAATGTTTGTCTTGACTGACTTATCTTGTGGGAGTTGAGATACCCAGCTTGGGTAATGAGTCGTAGCTTGACCTTGCGAGACAAGTTGGGTGCTAGTTGTTCTTGGTTTAGTCTGCATGCCCCTGTTCAACTCGGGGGGCTCACGGGGAAGAAGAGTACCCCTAGTGTTGGTTGGGAGGTACTAGTGAGGTCTCATCGGTCGACAAGCAGAACTTGGATGAACTGTGTGTGGGACAGAAACTACTGAGAAATCACGTTGGGATAAGGTACGTTGATTTAATTGTTACTTGCAATGAATTTAAATTACTCATGTTAGTTCTTTGTTCTTTTTTAAGATTTCATTTCCATGCGTTATCTTACCCCTGCTTCCTATGGTATCATAATCTCCTTTCTTGTTGTTTTTTGATGGATTTTATTTGGAAAGCCCAACTTCTACTTTCAATAACTTATCTGTGTGGGATTTATTGATTATTATTCAAACTTTTTTCTTTGTCTTGCGCCTTATCCCTATGTCATCAGTCCATGCCTGAGTAGTCGGCTAGGAGCTGAATTGACCGTCATCACTTCGGTGTTTATAGATCTATAGATTCTAATGCCCTGCTTTTCTGTGCATGGATGATGAGAGGACAATTTTTTTCCCAGCCATCTACCCTTACTTATCTCTGCATTGATTGATTCATGGTTGAATGATTAGTCTTTTGCTTTCTTGTGATTGATTTATTCTGCATTTTGGTTGGTAAAACTCTTTGTTTTGATTGATGAACCCCAACACCTTGACCAGTAAATCTCAGTGTTTTAATATGTTAATGTCTGTGCTTATTTATTTTGTGTCTGTGAATCTACTATGCCTGCAATTGAATATTTTTTGATTGTGTTTAATTCATATATTTACTATTATTATACATGTTGTTTGGACTATAATTTCATGTTGTTTTTACTGCCTTTGATGCCCCTTTGTTATGTGTTTCGATAAATTTTTCTCCACCATTTTGTGCCTTCTATTGCATAGTGATTTCGTCCTTCTTGCACAACGATTTCGTCCTTCTTACACAAATATTTCCGGAACCTTTATACAACGTTTTTACTAAGAAAATGTTTACCCTTATTAGACTGCAAATTACCTATCTTTTGGTTGTGAAATGAGTCACTAAAGTGCCTGCGATTTTACCCTTTTATTGACCACGATTTTTGTGTTAAACCCAACATTTCAATTTCTGGGAATTTTTTTTCTAATGTTTGGGCGTTCTCAGTGATAAGACTCAGCGAATCCATGCCTGGGCATTTTGTTTTTAATTTCTGGGCATTCTCAGTGATAAAACTTAGCCAATCCATGCCTAGGCATTTCATTTTCAATGTTTGGGCGTTCTCAGTGGTAAAAGTCATCCAATCAATGCCTGGGTGTTTCATTTTTAATGTCTAGGCATTCTCAGTGATAAAACTTAGCCAATACATGCTTTGGAATTTTGTTTTTAATGTATGGGCATTCTCAGTGATAAAACTCAGCCAATCCATGCCTGGGAATTTTGTTTTTAATGTTTGGACATTCTCGGTGATAAAACTCAGCCAATCCATGCCTGGGCATTTTGTTTTTAATGTCTAGGCGTTCTCCATGATAAAAATCAATGAATCCATGCATGGGATTTTCATTTTTAATGTCTAGACGTTCCCAGTGATAAACACAATGATTACTATCTGATTGTGTTTAATATATACTGAATGCAAGATTAATCGTATGAGAGTATTGAATATGAATTATATTGACAACAATTTTTATTACATGTGTTATGCATAGTCAAAGACATCGATATTATATCATGACGGACATACACATCTAATCTCTTGCTAAAATTCATTTTATATGGTCAATCATGTTTTGAAGACAACAAGTTTATTAATAGCATTGGACAACGATTGATAGCATATCGATTCATAGGTGATAGATTTTATTTATGTCTGTGTTTTGATGGAATGGAATGTATGCATTCTAATGTAATTGAATTGAATGTCTGTGTTTTATATGGAATGGAATAGACAACCTATTTATGAGTGGTTTATATGACAGTGTTAATATATTGGTATTTATTATTATTATTTCATTAATGGACATCGTGTTATATATTAATAGACAACGGGGTTAGAGAGAGGTATTGGTTTCTGTGTATATATTCTTGACCACGATTTTAATAATAAAGGTGTGTGTAATTACATTGGAAATGAAATAAATGTGTGTATAAATATTCTAGACAACAATTTCAATGAGAGACAACAACTCAATTAGAGACAACAATTTTTGTAGTGTTGGATAGCGTGAATTTGTTTTATGATTTTCTTATAGCAATATTTTTTTGATTTTCTTATTGGCAAATTTTAGAAAATACAAAAATCCTTATAAAACTTGTTTTACGATTGCTTAACTAGATAGCGAACTCCTGCTGCTTAATTTGTTTCATTTTTATAATTAAAAGACGGCAAGGACATTAAAGGGCAACTAATTTATATTTAAAGACAACAATTAAATTCATGTTGTTTCAGTTTTAAAGGATAGCGATAGATACTTATCTCATCTTCGGATTTGGAATATAGTTGCAACAAACTATTGTTTAATAATAGTAATTTAATATGTATAGATTGATTTTGTTGTACAAGGAAATTATTGTGTTGTCTAAACATCATATTCGTCTTCTTGACTTGTTGATTGGCTGTTAGGGTTAGCCGTCAAGGGTTAGATAGTTAACTTGATGTCCTAGTGCGTTGTTTTTAGTTTGTGTTGAGGGTCCAGTTGTGTTTTTGTGCCATGGTTGTTGTCTCTCCTATCACCTGGCGACGACATGATTCTTAATGAGGGGGTCATTGTGCTCCCTAATGGATAGAGGAAAATGATAACTTGTCGGGATTCTATGCTACCCATTGTGGGAATTTTTTTCGTTGTAGTTATTGTTGGTGCTTGGGTTGTAACACCTTCATGCATTTGGCTTGCGTTCCATAGAGACTCTAGTGACTGGCCATTAAGGTCATTGTGTTAGAATTATGGATGTTGTCCTTTATCTTGTAGGCATTGTGATGTTTGTGTCAGGCGGGTAGTCATTTCTATCTTTTGGTTTGTGCATGTTTCACCCAGTTCCTTGTAGTGGTAATGCGTTGAGTCCTTATTGTTTGTTTCCTGATCTGCGTGCATGTGTTCATCATCAATTTGTGTGGTTCAAATGTTTTCACCTCTGCCTTCCTGCCTAAAAACAAAAAAAAACAAAAAAACTTTTTTCTTCGCTTGTAGTCGTAATGATTGGAGTCGTTACATATGGTATCACAGTGGGTTCAACCCATGTCTTGGGATCACTATAGATTCCATTGATTTGATTTATGATTATAAGGTTTTTAATTAGGTTGATTTGTATTCATGCAGGTAATCATGGTTAGACGATACCGAGAGGAAGACTACGGGGTGCTAGGGGAGGAGGCACAACGCCTCCAGTAGCATCCACGCCTGAGGGGTCTAACCCCCAAGGAGATGAATAGGTTGTTAGGGAGGAATAGATAGTGGTGGGTGATGTGGTTGGACTGATCAGGTCTTTTTAGTGGATGTATGAGGCACTAATCAATGATTTGGACAGAGATGAGGCCAGGGCGCCAACGCCCCCAGAGGGTCCACCACGCACTCCTATTAGTACTAGTAGTATTCACCGTAAACTCGAGAAGGTCAAAATTCCCGAGTTCTTTGGTGCCCCATATGGTGCAGTTGTCAAGGCATGGTTGGATAATATGGTGATGTGATTTTCACTTCGCGACTATACCTCCAACATGAAGGTCTGCATGGCGGTATTTAAACTAAAGGGGAGTGCACTTATATGGTGGAAGACGCTCCTGCCACAATTGAACATGGTCATCGAATACATCATGGGAACTGTTTGAGGAACGGTTCTAAGAGACTACCTATCATAGGAATTCATCGAGCACCAGCTCAACGAGTCCAACACCTTGCGACAGGGTGATCGTATGGTGCCTGAGTACAAGGCTTGTTTTATAGAGTTTCTTTGGTATGCTCTACACCTTAATACCAAGAAACTTAAGGTCAATAGGTTCTTATTTGGCCTTAATGTCAACATTCGTGCAAAGGTTAGGATTATGATGCCATGAAACTTTCATGATGTCATTCAAAAGGCCCTCATAGCGAAGGAGGACCTTATCAGTGGGGGTCAAAGGAGGACTCTAGCGAGACCAATAGGGAATATGTCATCTAGTGCACTGCATCATCAGACATGAGATAGATAGATTCTAGGGTATCGTGGCTTCCAAAGAGGATCTTCTTTCACTAAACATAGGCGACCAACGCCTCAACAATGGACTCTTTACCGAGGACCACAAAATCAACAACAGTGTCGACCACAACAACAACAATTTAGGCATGTTCAACAAAACATACCAGGATTCCAGGCTAGTGGGACGTCACCTTCTACTTTGTGTACCAGGAGTACCAAGAGTACTGGACCGAAGAAGGAGTTTTGTAGATATGGGGAGCCATACTACCAGTGCGACTTCCCAGTGGAGAGGACTAGAGCGTTTGGATCAACCAGGCCCACTATTGTGGGAGATTTGGGAAAGGCCTATTGGATTCATACAGTGGTGAATAACTGCCAGGAAGAGCACTAGTCAACTGTGCTTGAGACATCACATACCATCATTGACCAGACCCATAGTATTTTGATAGATCTCGTTCGTACCGAGAGTTTCATTTCTGGTGCAACACTAAAAAGGATTAAGGTAAAGGTAGTCAAATAGGATGAGTTTAGCTGTGTAGAGATGGCTTCAGGAGCCAAAAAAAAGGTTGGAGAGAAGGTTATGGGCTATACCCTTAACCTGGGAGAGTTTGTCACTAGGGACAACCTATACATCACGATATTAGGATCTTATGACATCGTGATTGGTATGAATTGGTTGGAATGGCATGAGCGGATAATCAACTGTAAGATGAAACGGTTGAGCTTGGTCAATGATGAGGGACAGATACGTGTGATTGTAGGTCAGAACCAAGGAGTTTCCTTGAGGTTCATATCTTCCTTGCAGCTACGGAAGAGAATGTGCAAGGTGAGTAAGATTTATGCAATCCTTGCGTTAAACAAAATGGGAGTAGTGGAAGGTCTAGAACACCTTCCGGTGGTGAGAAATTTTGTGGAAGTCTTCCCGAAGGAGTTACTTGAGATGCCTCTGGATAGGGAATTGGATTTTACCATAGACCTACAATTGAGGATTGAAACGATAGTTAGAATGCCTTATCGGATGTCGACCTTAGAGTTACATGAGTTGAGAATGCAATTGAAGGAGTTGTTGCACCTGGGACTTATACGTCCAAGTGTGTCACTGTGGGGTGTGCCTTTTATTTTCATGCAAAATAAGGGTGGGTCGTGGAGACTCTACATTGACTATCATCAATTGAACAAGGAAACGATGAAGAATCAATATCCATTGCCAAGGATTGATGATCTATTTGATCAGATGAAGGGTGCGACAATATTTTCTAAGATCGAATTGAGATCAGGGTATCACCAGTTACAGATCAAGGAGGATGATGTCCCTAAGACCACCTTTAAGATGATGTTTGGACATTACGAGTTTATTTTTTTACCATTTGGACTAATGAACTCCCCAGGGGTATTTCTGATTTTGATGAACGGAGTGTTCCACGATTACTTGGACAAGTTCGTCCAAGTATTCATTCATGATATTTTGATTTACTCTCAGATGATGGAGGACCATGACGAGCACTTGTGCTTGATAACTATAGTGTTTGTGATAGAAAAAATTGTATGAGAAATTTTCTAAATGGTTGTTTTATCAATCGAAGATTCACTACTTAGGGCATATCATCTCTGGTGAATTTATCGTCATGGATCTAGAAAAGGTCGAGGCTATTATGGAATGGCCTGCACCGATGAATGTCTCGGAAGTGCGTAGCTTCATGGATTTAATAGGACACTATTGAAGGTTTATCGAGGGATTTTCGAAGATAGCAAATCCAATCACAGAATTGCAGAAGAAGAACAATAAGTTGGTTTGGACTGAGAAATGCACGGAAGCCTTTCGTAGGATCAAAGAGATGTTGAGAAAAACATTGATACTAAAGGTCCCTGACATGGATGCATACTTCTTGGTATGAATTAATACATCCAAGGAAGGCTTAGGCAGAGTCTTGATGCAATACGGTCGAGTGATTTCTTACATCTCGAGGAAGTTGAGAAGGCATGAGGAGAACTATGCGTACATGATTTGGAGTTGTTATCCATTGTATATTCCTTGAGAGTTTGGATACACTACCTTATAGGAGAAACATTTGACCTAAAAATGGACCACTGTTGACTACAACACATCTTTATGCAAAGAGACCTGAATGCGGGACAATGACGTTGGTCAGAATGGCCTAGAGAGTACGATTTCAAGATCACTTACATAAAAAGAACAATGAACCGACTGGCAGATGCATTGAGTCGGAGACCATGCATATTTTTGGTGTTGACTCTTCAGACGAATCTATGTGAAAATATTCTAACTTTACAGTGTGACGATGAGTGGTACAAAAAGGTCAAGGATTTTAGCGAACAAAATAGAATTATGGTACCAATATTTGAAGGATTTACGTTGGATGATGATGGATTATTGAGATTTAAAAATTGAATTTATGTACCACTAAAGGACGATTTGAGGGGTTTGACCCTAAATGAGGCTCATAGAGAAGTATACATGGCTCACCCAGGAGTCATGAAGATGAGGGTAGACCTTAAATCCTTATTCTTCTGGAAAGGAATGAAGGCAAACATAGTCAACTACATGGCCAAATGTATAGAATGTCAGCAGGTGAAGATTGAACATAGACATATAGCAGGATTACTGTAGCCACACATTATTCCAAAATCAAAATGGGAGGTCATTTCGATGGATTTCATTGTTGGAATTCCACTGATGTCAAGGTGACACGACTCAATTTTTGTGGTAGTCAACACTCTGATGAAGGGTGCTCATTTTATTCCTGTGTGTACGATGTATCAGGCACATAACATAGCTAGAGTTTTCATTAGTGAGATTGTGAGGCTACATGGCATGCCTAAGAGGATTATATTCGATTTAGGATCAGTGTTTACTGGATGATTTTGGACTAGTTTCCAAGAGGCCTTGGAAACCCAACTTAAATTTAGTACTGCATATCACCCGAATACAGACGAGCAAACCAAGTGAACAAATGAAGTCTTGGAAGACATGTTGTGTATGTACATGATGGACCAACATAAGGATTGGGAAGAATTCTTGCCACTGGTAGAATTCACATATAACAACAATTATCAAGGCACCATTAGGATGGTGCCTTTCAAGTTTCTTTATGGGCAACCGTGTCAGATGCCTTTGAGTTGAGATTATCTTGAAGATAGGGTCTTCGTGGGACTAGAATTGATCAAAGAAATGGAAGATCAAATGCAAACAATAAGACAAAGGATAAAAAACGTGCAGGATCAACAAAAGAGTTATGTTGATGCGCATTGTGTCGAACATAGTTACGAAGTTGGCGATCGAGTCTTCTTGCAGGTAAAACCAGATAAGAGTTCAATCAAGTTTGGAAAGGGTGATAAACTCTCTCCTAGGTTCATGGGACCTTTCAAGATTGTGGAGAAGAAGGGGCTCATGGCCTATCGACTAGCCTTTCATGATTCTTGGAGG
>WSFP011574303.1:0-10672 GCA_009831015.1 Picea engelmannii
AACATCCAAAAACCCCTAGCTGGGCTATTTTGACACCTCATTTGGCCAAAAAATGAAGAAGTTAGGCCTCCTGCCATTTTTCTCCTTCAAGCTTGTTGTCTCTAGTTCGCCAATTCACACCTCCTGTGTGAGTCACCTAGCTTCTGGGAGTTTCCCATGCCTAAACCCAGCACACATGTGCATGCCCACAAAACACGCCAAATTGTCACATCGTTAGCGAAATTAGGGCCCCCAAAGTCAGAGGTGTTGGGCGCATGGGGGGGCATATGGCCATGTCTCAACGCATAAAAAGGGGCCTCGTTGCAAGATTAGACGTATGCTTGACAAATGGTGGAGCACATGGGTGTTGGTCATTTAAAAATGCACACGTAAAAGTGTATTGGAGGTCGTATGGGGGTGGCGCATATAACCAAGGGTTGGGGCTAAGCCCCATGGACCCCCGTGCCAATCATTAAAACACTCCACTTTAAATATAATTGCAAACATTTATGGTTAAGAAATAACCATGTGGAGCATTGGCAGCCAACCTTTTGCCAAAAATATGCATCTTTGGGGGAGGTTCGAGGTTCACTCCCCACAGACTCCACAAAATTTTAATCACCCAAACCCATAACAGGGTGCCACGTGGCAGCCCATGCCTGGGCCACGTGGCACCAAACAGTTTGCCAAAAAATGTTTCCACATACCAAACCATAATTTGCCCACGTGTTCTAAACCCATACATCCACGTTTCTGCCACTTGAATGATTTCCACATCATCATCATGCCACATCAACATGTCCAATCATCACCTGCCACGCCATCACCTGTACGGACTGTACAGTCAACAATTTTTTTTCCTGTTTGGAAAATCGAACAGAATGTGATATCTCACTCATCCTATGTCTATTTGAACCCGTTCAAATTGAGTTGGGTTTTTGACGATGAGGCCTATGCACCTATTTGTTTTGATGTGATTCTGAACACTTTTATTTTTGGGCTAAATTTTGACCCCTGGTCTAGATTTTGATCACAGTTTCCCACTGAAAGGCTCTTAGACCCACAAAATATGATGATTATATTCCTAAGCTTCAATACTCTTCTGCTTCCAAGTTCTATCAGTTGATTCTACTTGAAAAATCTTTTTTGGCAATCGCCTGGGTACCTTGACATGCCTTTCACTGCAATTGGCTATGTCCCTCAACCACTGTTCTATGGCTATTTCTAACCCACTGTTCTCTTTTTGCTTGGAAGACTGATAGCCTTCCCACTGAGAATCAAGTCCCTTTTTGAACTCTTTGGCGTCAACACAATCTGCTCTACAATGGCTGCAAAAAGTTTTCCTGCGACATCTTGTCACAAACCAAGAAAAAACCATCAATCTTGAAAACAAATTTTATACAAGACTGAAAATGATGCCAACAAAGTATTTTTTCTCTTTAAGCAAATGGTCGCATCTTTGTACTTCATCAAAGTACATGGTGTTTTCCTACATCTTGGTGTACTCAATATCGACCTACAAGCCGACAAACACCATCGACTAAACATAAGTCGAAAAACATGATCGACACAACATAGTCATCAAGACAACATCGACACAAGTGGAGACTCATTTGAAACATATCAACATTCCATAATTCGACATTCATGATACACAACCATGTCAAAATCATGAGTCACTCATAATGAACTATCACCAGGTTCACTATTTACACATACAAAATCACATGCATGTGCATAACTCTTCAACTCTCCTTCAAGTACAAACATAAGTACATAAACCCAAAACATGTGGGTACATAAGAGTTTAACTGAAAAAGATAAATGGCTGCAAAAAGTGAGTATCATACCCATCTTTTACATCCTCCTAGCGAAGTTGTGCAACAACAAGAATGCCTTCAAAAGAATCGCATTCACATGCAAACTTGCATCATACAAGTTGTGATAATTTGTTGCAGCTTGTCATACTTTCAACAGAAATGCATACATAAGGCTGAAAAGTGAATCTACAAACAAAGAAATGCAAGCCTTACTTTCTCAAGAAATCTAACCATTTCTTACCAAGCCAATTCAATGGTGACTTTTTCTGCTGAAAATCGTCTTCTTGCGAATCATCTTAACTCACATCGATGATGGAATATCCTCATCCATTCTTGCTAGTCTCTTTATCCATCTGCTTCTTGTGTTGTGGATGAGTGGTTGGATGCAATGTCCAACATTGGTCAATGATATGACCTCTCTTATGGAAGTGAGTGCAAATCTTTTGCATCTTCTTTTCAAGTTGCCTTTGCTTGGAAATTTTCCTGAATGTGTCCAATCTTTTCCAACATCTTGAAACATGATGGTTATCTAAACCATAATATGTACATGGACTTTTTCTGCCATTTTTACATGCAAATTTACCATGCTTAACATAATCAAAAGCAACCGAATTATAGGCAGAAATATACCTTGAGCATTCATCTTTATTGCCTTCTTGAGGAGGTAATTTGAAGAGTTACTAGCTCTCTTTTGAAGACCAACAAAAATGTTCTTGTCCTCATGGTTGTCACAACTCTCTTGTTTCTCACATGTGCATTCATCTTGAACGCACACTTTGCATGCTTGAGGGATTGAACTTGCAACAAAAGTTGTTATTGGAATTGTTTCCCTTGTCTCCTCAACTTTGGAATATGCTCCATATTTTCGTTCATATCTAAGACCCCTACACTTGGGCCTCTCTTCAACAACAATAGGCTCAACAATACCTTGTGCATGATTGCCTAACCCTCTACCTTCATAGCCCATTTTTAACAATAACTTGGACCCTATTCCTCTAGTGTAATTTTCAAAAACACCAAAGCATTCATCTTGAGAGGAATTTGAAGAAAAACCAACATTACATACCTCATGTTCCTGCATGTACTTGGTAAGGGTTTTCTTTGCCTCATGGAGTTGAGTCTCCATCTCATGCAACTTTTCAAGAAGCTAGTGCTTCTCCTCCTTCATGGCCATCAACTTCTCTTTAAGGACAATGCTCTCCTTTCTATATTCCCACACCTCTCATGGTTAGAAACTCCTCCAACATCTCTTTTTCAAAGAACTTGGCTAATGAAGATGTATGAGACCTCTTACTATTTGAAGCTTCCTCCATCTTTGCAAGATATCAAACTTCAACACAAAACTTGCACAATAATACCAACATCTAAAACTCTAGCTATCAATGGAAATCACATGAGAAAAACTATTCTTTGATACCACCTAATCTCAAAATAGGGGGCTGACTCATTTTTCTATGAAAGCACCCTCTACTTCATTAAAACAAACTTCAGGACCTTGCTCAATGCCTTAGTTGTGCAAGAGGATTTATGTGTCAAGTTTATGCCTCTTTTATGTGTTTATGTGTGAGGTTTTTAAAAGGTTAAGTATGTTGCTTACATAAATACAACAAAAAAATTAACTTGCAGCAAATAATAACCAACAAACACTCACAACAATAACAAGATGATAAAGGAGTTCACCCCTAATTGGGCTACATCTCCTTGAGCCACCATCAATGGAATAGGCTCTCTGAGATTAGTTTGTCAATAATTCCTTTACAATATACTACTCAACTCCAATGGATTTACTGACTGTACCATTGGGTTCAGAATACATAAAAACCCCAAAAATGACTATTAGATCTCTAAATATGGACCAAGGCTCATCCGGGCATGACCTCTTCTACATGTGGCCTTGAGCTTCCATGAGCTTCCTTGTGGAAAAAACACCTGTAAAAGTCATAAAATTCCTTTGAAACTTGTCCCAATGTGTTCAGAGCATAACAATTAGTCAAAAATGACTATTTAGTCCAAACAATAGACTTGGGCTCATCTGAGCATGACCTCCTTCAATGGTGGCCCTAAGCTCCCTAGAGCTCCCTGAAACTTCAAAGTAGAAAAACATGCAATAGAAGTCTCCAAATGGATTTTTAAAATAGTACCAATGGAATCAGAACATCCAAAAACCCCTAGCTGGGATTTTTCGACACCTCATTTGGCCAAAAAATGAAGTTAGGCCTCCTGTCATTTTTCTCCTTCAAGTGTGTTGTCTCTGGTTCGCCAATTCGCACCTCCTGTGTGAGTCACCTAGATTATGGGTGTTTCCCATGCCTAAAACCAACACACATGTGCATGCCCGCAAAACACACCGAATTTTTGCATCGTTAGCAGAATTAGGGCCCCCAAAGTCGAAGGTGTTGGGCGCATGGGGGGCCATATGGCCACATCCCAGCACATAAAAAGGGGCCTTGTTGCAAGATTGGATGTATGCTTGACAAGTGGCAGAGCACGTGGGTGTTGGTCATTTAAAAATGCATGTGAAAAAGTATAGTGGAGGTCGTATGGGGGTGGTGCATATAACCAAGGGTTGGGGCTAAGCCCCAGCCCAGACCGCCGTGCCAATCATTAAAACACTCCACTTTAAATATAATTGCAAACGTTTATGGTTAAGAAATAACCATGTGGCGCATTGGCAGCCGACCTTTTCCAAAAAATATGCACCATTGGGGGAGGTTCGGGGTTCACTCCCCACATAATCCACAAAAATTTAATCACCCAAACCCATAACAGGGTGCCACGTGGTAGCCCATGCCTAGGCCACGTGGCACCAAACAATTTTCCAAAAAACGTTGCCACATGTCAAACCATAATTCGCCCACTTGTTCTGAACCCATATCTCCACGTGTCTGCCACTTGAATTCTTTCCATGTCAGCATCATTCCATGTCAACATGTCCAATCAGCACCTACCACATCATCACCTGTACAGATTGTACAGTCAACAAATTTTTTGCATGTTTGGCAAATCGAACAGAACGCGATATCTCCCTCATTCTATGTTCGTTTGAACCCGTTTGAAGTGTGTTGGGTTCGTGACGACGAGTCCTACACACCTGTTTGTTTTGAAGTGATTCCAAACACTTTGATTTTTGGGCTAAATTTTGACCCCTGGTCCAGATTCTGATCATTGTTGCTCGAGCTATGAAAACCTCATCTCCAACCATCGAGCATTATTGGCTTCTTAAATATGGAGACTATACTTGTATATATTTGATTTTGAGATGTATATCCATTGTGTATTTATCACAACTACACTTTATATAGTTATATGACATGGATCTGCAGTGTATTTGATTGGCAGCCATGATTTATTTCATCCCTAGCATGGGTATGCCCACCTTGCAGAGACAATTGTTATTTTGCAGATGGAACCTATTGAACTCTGGTCCCGGGCTCACTCGACTTCGTACATTGGTGAATATTTTGTAATGTATTTCAGCCATCAAATGCTTTTCTGACCTCACACATTAGGGGGAATCTTTTATAACCCTAAATTTCTCTACACATGCATAAATGGCCCTGGCCCTCTAACTTGCATTTTTTCCCAAAGAACTGTTGATTTTTTCTTCTTAAAAAACCAATTTTTTGAAGATGTACATGCCCTACACCATTACTTCCCTCGTACATACGCTTGCTGCACCACTACAACTTGTGTACATACGCATGTTGCACCACTACAGACCACATATACTTGCAAAAGTTGCAAGGAATTCGTTGAGATTACGGGCAATTGGGTAGTTTCCCAACTAATCCACCTGCTATAGCCCATCACCCAACCGTATAACCATCCTTTTTTCATATAAAAGGAGGTTTTGGGGTCTCATTTTACATATAGACATAAAAACAGTGAAACTCTTCCCGATTTCACATCCCCTCCTTGCCCAAGTTATTGTAGCCCTTTTGTGAGAATTGCCTCAGCATTCCCTCATTTGCCCATTTTTCCTCCATCAGAACCCATTCACTTACCAAGAAGAGATTAGAAGGTTGAGAGGAGAAGCTTATACAAAGGTTCACTTGGAGTTTGGTGAAGAGGATCCCAGACCAGGTTCGTGGATGGTAGCCAAATTTGATTGTAAAGGTATAATCATTGAGTTATTAATAAAAGAATTACTTTTCATGTCCCAGATCATGGTGTACTAAATGCTTTTATTGGTTTATGTTTTTACATTCTAACATCTAACCCTAATTTGTATATGGAATCGCATGCTTGTCGCTTCATGTTTGTCAATTTATGGATGCAAGTCAACCTTGGGAGGAGGCGTATAGTCAACGGAACTTCCAAGCATGAGGATGTCATCACCAGATGTGGGATTCGAGGTATAGTTACCTGATCTCCTTTTTCTGTCTTTCTTGCAAAGTTTAATTTGAATATATAGAAGACTGGTGGACACATTTGATTCATCTTAAGAAGTAGGAATATGTTGTGATCAGTTGCAACAGATTTAGGGAAGTCTTCAACATAGTAAAATGACATATGGGTTAGCATTGTATGTAGTTGAGTAACAGAGTCATGTATATTTTTTTGACATATGGACAACGACCGATTCATGAGATATTTGGCAAGTCTAGAAGATAATATTTGACATGAACTAAAGAATATACATGACAATGTGTGAAATAATGAGCTCCAGAGGAATGTTCAGTGAAGCAAATGACCCAAAAAAGAATCATATTGATAGGTGGAACCAAAGAGTCACAGGAAGGAAATCCATGAGAGGCAAGACAAGACAGGGGGAGAGAAACTGTCAAGAGGACTTATATTGTCAAGGGGAGATTGTTTAATGATTATGTTATTGATGTCATATAAGTGAAGACATGACAAGCCATGAAGACTTGAATTCAAGTGATGAAGGAACCTTGACATGAATGCTTTTAATATACGTCAGTGGATTACAATAACAGGAAGTACCAATGGAAAAGGAGCCCCAGAAGAGTAAAGGATCAAATCATGTCACTGAGAGGGGGGGTTGAATCAGTGACACAATAATTTTATCAATTTTCTTTTATCTATGCAAGCATAATTTTGAAACAATATTTTATCATGGAACCCAATTGGGAAAAACCACAAACGCTTTTCTATTAACTGCAAAATTTGTTTTACATGTTATATAGAAGGAAGATATTCTTCCTTTTCGCTCAACACCAACTGATCAGCATGCACCCACGCCCTTTTTCATCAGCACCAACTGGTAGGAGGCTACGACCCCCTATTTAGTCAGCTACAACTGACAAGGAAGCACCAACTCTCTCTACAGGCACCAACCTGCCCTTGCACCACCCAATCACCCTTATTTTCTGAATCTGGAAAAAAAATTGTATCAAGTCTTTACTGCATCTCTCTGTGCTTCTATGATTTAATATATATTCTAATTCAGACTGGAGAGACACCTTATTCTCGCCACTCTTTCCCATTTATATATTCTTCAAAATGGAGTGAGTGTGAATCAATGTGTCCCTTTGTTTGGACCATTGGAAATAGCATGATGTTTAATTCTCCTTTCACTCTCTACAATCTATCCTTATCGTAGATTTGGTGATTGCACATCCGAAAGTCATGACTTAATGATCGTTTGTTGGATCAAACATAGTCGTCAATATTTGATTTTATGAGATCTGACGATCTAGACCGATTGCGAGATTGTAACCAACAAGTCATTTAATTCTTCTTTCGCTCTCCACAATTCATCCATGTCGTTGATATGGTGATTGTGCATCAATGGTATTGAAATGATCTGATCGTTGACTAATCCCCCAATGACTCTTCTGAGATTCATCACGCCATCTCTTCTGAGCTTTGATATTCATTTTCTAACCCTCCTGATCTTTTATCTTTGCATATCGTCCAATTGTTTGACAACAGTTATTATATGCTAATTGTTATACTGCTGATATTAATGACAATTCGTCATACCAACTTATCATCACATCAAAGACATCAATTGTTGACATCAATGACATTATGTCCAACAATATCCCCCTCTGTCATTGATGGAAACTCACAAATTTCATACACAATCTCCCCCTGTGATGTTGCTTCTCTCCTTCGAAGTTACTCTCCCCCTTTGACATCAATGGAAAAGGATTTATTCTCCTATGATATGTCTGTCAAAATATCTATGATCAGAGTATTGACCATTGGTAACTCTTCATGTAATCACACTTTTCCTGTCACAACTGAATGACTCCTTCTGATGTTGATTGTTGTCTCTCCCTGAATAGGTGCCAACGGATGCAATATTTTCTTGAGAGATTTAGGTTTGAAGAGGGATTACTCCCAAATTTTTCCTGAGATATTCAAATACATCTCTGATTAAGGGTTTTGTGAAAATATCTGCCACATGTTCTTGTGTTGGAACATATTCCAATTTAATGTTCTTATTTTAGCCTGATCTCTTAGATAGTGGTATTTTATTGGAACATGTTTTGATTTTGAGTGTTGAACAGGGTTCTTAGAGAGACCTATCGTGCGTGTATTATCACAATGGATAGTAGTAGGTTCCTCAAATACTATTTTGATGTCTTGTAAGGTTTTTTTTATCCATTCCACTTGTGTGCATCATTCTATTGTTGCAATATACTCAGCTTCAGTGCTAGACAATCAAATTGAGGACTGTTTCTTGCTTATCCAAGCTACCGGTGATTCTCCAAAAAAGAATTCTCCTCCACTTTTACTTTTTCTGTCATCTACACTACCTGCCCAATTAGCATCTTAATAGGCTTTTAAAGTGAATGAATCCTTGCTAGGGTACCACAAACCAATATCTATGGTTCCTTTCAAATACCTAAAGATTCTTTTTACATCTTGAACATGGCTCTCCTTTGGTGTTGCTTGGAATCTAGCCACCATCCCAACAACCTGCTTGACATCAGGTCTGGAAGTTGTTACATAGAGAAAAATCCCAATCATTGATCTGTAGTGTTTTGGATCTACAGCTTTGGACTCGTCATCCTTGCTTAGTTTTCATCCAAATGTTATAGGTGTACTAATAGGTTTGCAATCCTCTAACTGGAATCTCTTAAGCATATATTTAACATACTTAGAATGATGGATAAAGAATCCTCTTTTGGATTGTATTATTTGTAATCCAAGAAAGAAATCCAGTTCACCAACATAGGACATTTCAAATTCTTGCTGCATCATCCTAGAAAAGTCCTTGCTCATTTTTTCATCATCACTGCCAAATATAATATCATCAACATATTCTTCCACAATAATTATGTTATTACCAATAATTTTGTAATAAAGATTGTTGTATGTTGATCCCCTTTTGAGGCCTTGTTTTTGTAAATAAGAATCTAGCCTTGCATACCATGCTCTAGGTGCTTGTTTTAGTTTACAGAAATAGTCTCCTTTTTTAGTTAATTGAAATCCTTCTAGTTTCTCAATATAGACTTCCTCTTCTAAGTTTTTGTTGAGAAATTTTGACTTGACATCCATTTGGTACACTTAAAATTTTTTGTAGTTGGAGAAAGCTAGGAACAGCCTAATTGCCTCCAATGCAAAGATTTCTTCATAGTCTACTCCTTCAACCTGAGCATACCCTTTACAGACCAATATGGCTTTGTTTATGATTACTTCCCCATTCTCATTCATTTTGTTTTTATACACCCATTTAGTTCCAATGACATTTTTGTTTTTTGGTCTTGGAACTAGTTCCCAAGTTTGAATTTTTTCAATTTGGTCCAATTCTTCATTCATAGATTTAACCCAATTCTCATCTTTACATGCATATTTGATTGAGCTTAGATCAATATGTGAAAACAATGCTATTTCGGTTTGATACAGTAGTTGTCTTCTTGTGTGAACTCCATCATTCATATCTGCAATATTTAGTTCTTCAGGATGATTCTTTTGAGTCATTCTTGAGGGTGTCTTTGTGTCTCTTCTTGGGAATTCCTCTCTTATCTCTTCTTGAATATATTCTTCGTCTTCACTCATATACATATCATCATCTTCCCTTTCTTTATTCTCTTCTACTTCTTCTACTTTTTTGCCAATTGTCTCATCATCATCTTCATCTTCACTTTCAAGTATAGTCTCTTGATTTTTGATTCTTAACGTTTTTAGGTCATCCACCTTGACATCTACACTCTCAACAATATTATGTGATCTAATATTGTAGCATATGTATTCTTTCTTGTTAGAAGCATATCCAAGAAAAATACCTTCATCAGATCTAGCATCAAATTTTCCAAGATTCTCATCTAGTCTTTTGATGTAGCATTTACTTACAAAGACCTTGAAGTATTTTACGGATGGAGCTCTTCCAAAACATAGTTCATAAGAAGTCTCATCACTATTAACCTTGAGTTCACCTCTGTTCAATATGTGTATTTTTGTGCTTACAGCTTCCCTCCAATATCCATCAGACAATTTTTCTTCATTGAGCATAGTCCTTGCAACCTCCTGAACTATTTTATTCTTTCTCTCAACAATCCCATTTTGCTGAGGTGTTATGGCAACAGAGAATTGTCTTTTTATTCCATGGGTTTCACAGAAGAGATCAACCTGTTTTAAGGTGAACTCACCACCATTGTCTGATCTAAGACATTTGATTTTTGCCTCCTTTTCATATTCAACAAGGGTTTTAAAGGCTTTGAATTTGTTAAGTGCTTCTGATTTTTTTTTGAGAAAATATATCCAACCCATTCTAGTAAAATCATCAATGCACAACATAAATTAAGACTCTCCTACAAACTCTTAGTCCTTTTAAGTCCATATAGGTCAGTGTGAACAATCTCTAAAGGTTTTGAGGTTGTGCATTCTTTTTCTTTGAATCTTATTCTAGTTTGCTTCCCTAGTTGACAGTGTCTACACATAGTATTTGAGGGATT
>WSFP011574308.1:0-10671 GCA_009831015.1 Picea engelmannii
TGGAACAACGCATTTCCTCCCAGGAACAACAAAAATGGGTGACTAAGCTCTTTGGATATGATTATGAGATCATTTACAAGAAGGGAAAAGACAATGTCGTGGCGGATGCACTGTCCTGGAAATATGAAGATGAAGGATCCCTTTTTTCTCTTTCCTTCATTGTTACCAGATTGGCTCCAAGCTGTGCACCAAAAATGGCTTCAAGATCCCAAAAGTTCGCATCTAATCCAACAACTGCAGAACAAGGCTCCGGCTCCCCTCGGGTACTCCTGGCTCTAGGATGAGCTTCGATACAAAGGCCACTTGTATTTAAGTAAATAATCCAAGCTCAAATCCATGATGCTTTCTAAGCTTCATGCTACACCCACAATGGGACACTTAGGGTTCACCAAAACATATGACCAAGTCAAATGTTCTTTTTTCTGGGATGGTATGAAACAGGAAATCCGTAAGTTTGTCGCTGAATGTGAGGTGTGTCAATGCAACAAGGGAGAAACAGTCAAATCTCTAGGCACCCTCCAACCACTTTCGATTCCCCTTGCTATTTGGAAGGATATCTCTATGGACTTTATTACAGGCTTACCCAAATCGGGGAATAAATCAGTCATAATGGTGGTGGTGGATCACCTTTCCAAGTATGCTCATTTTTGCGCTCTTCCCCACCCATTTACTGCATCCACGGTGGCTCAAATTTTCATGGACCAGGTCTTCAAGCTTCATGGCATGCTGCACTCTATTGTTTCCGATCGAGACCCAACTTTCACAAGCAATTTTTGGAAAGAGTTGTTTAAGCTACAAGGCACCCAATTGTATCTCAGCTCAGCTTATCATCCCCAAATGGATGGTCAAATGGAAGTTGTCAACAAGTGTTTGGAAACATATATGAGGTGCTTTTCCTCTGAGAAACAACACCAGTGGGCTCAATGGTTACCCCTCACCAAATGGTGGTACAACACTACATACCATACAACCACTTGCATGACTCCTTTTGAAGCAGTGTATGGACAGAAGCCACCTTCAGTTCTCTCAAACTTATCGAGTACCTCGAAGGTCCAGGCGGTTGACCAAACACTTACAGTTCGAGAGGATATCCTTCATACCCTTAAAGAGAACTTGGTCATGGCACATAATAGAATGAAGTAGCAAGAAGATCAAGGTCGCTCTGAATGTCAATTTGCAGAAGGGGATCAGGTGTTTCTGATACCGAAACCATATAAGAAAACTTCCCTCAAGGTCGAGCATTGTCAGAAGCTAGCACCCAAATTTTATGGCCCTTACACAGTTCTCAAGCGTGTGGGACAAGTCGCATATCAATTAGCTCTGCACAGTTAGTCGAAGCTACATCCTGTTTTTCATGTTTCATGCTTGAAGAAGGTGATTGGAACTAGGTGCCAAATTCAAACCAACCTTCCAGAGTTAGCTGAAGAAGGATCCATTTGGCTACAACCAGAAGCAGTTTTGGACTAGTGTGAGCATCGCCTGCATCAAAGAACCATCAAGGAAGTGCTAGTACAGTGGAAAGATATAACTCCAATAGATGCCACTTGGGAACTAGCTACCATTCTATAGCAGTTTCCACATCTCAAGCCTTGAGGACAAGGATGTTTTTAAGGGGGTGGACATGTTAAGGTCCTAACCCGCACATATGTAGATAAATGTATTTAGATGTAATAAAGGTCAATATTAATAAGGCCTTTCAATAAAATAGAATAAGGCAGATGTAAGAAGACCTAATAGAAGCTTCCGCTTCTAGAAGGATCTTCCTCTAGATGCTTCTCTTAATAGACATATTTAGTATAAATAAGGGTCGAGGGTATGAGAACCCTAGCTGGGAGATTATTGTAACAGAGCACTGCTCGACTAGAGTTTGCCCCCTCGAAGAGGCCTGTGAACATTGCTTTCTGAATCAAAGTTCTATTTCTATTGCTATTTCGTATATCATTTCTGTGTATTGTGAAGATTATGCTGGATATTTTACTGTTATTCTTCCATTGCTAGCATTTTATTTTTGTTCTGCATATTTTATATATCTGGTATCTTGCAGATGAGTTCCACCCAGGATTTGCCCTAGCACTTGGTGTTGACTTCTCTCTCCCACCTGTCGATGATCAATTTTCCCTTTGGATCAACCTGCTCGAGAAAGGTGCCTTTGGCCTCTCTGGTTGCTTGCTCCATCCTAGTGATCTTTCAGGAACTTGTTGGAAGTTCCTCCCCTTGGGGGCCCCTCTTACTCTGGGTATTCTTCATTCTTACTGTATCTGTTTGAATGCAATGGCTTATGTCTTGACTTCTTCCTCCGCTTCTATTTGCCCCTTATTGGTATCTGTAATTACTGCTCACTGGTCTGTAGCTATCCCTGCTGCTTCTTATTTTAAGGGGTTTCCTCGGATGCGATCTTATCCTGGTAATCATGGGTCTCCCATAAAGGCATGCCTTTTGGTCCTTTTTCACTATTTCAGAGTGTGTGCTCTTGGGAACCCTGTCGTCATCCCTACACTAATCCTTTGCCTTACACGCTTGATTTGTATTTTATGAGAAGAACGAAATGAATACAGATTATTAACAGGTTCTTAACACAAAATAACAGAGATACAATAAAACTGGTTTTCTATTCAATAACGAAATAAGCTGAAACTGTAAAATGCAGCGGAAACAAGCTTGCTGGAATGGTGGCGGCTTATCTCTAAGAAGAGATATGGTGGCAGTGCACATTCACAAGAAGAAGGTTACAATGAGGCTCTCAAGGCCTTTTTACAATAAGCAAGAATGCCCAAAACCCTATACATCCAAAAACCTAACCCTAGGAGATGAAGCACCAAAAGTCATGTGGGCCCCGTTTGGGTAAGCTAGTACATCAACTTCCCGGGGTCGTAACTTTTGCATACGATCTCCATTTTAGGCGTGTGATAGCCCATTGGAAAGGTATCGTCAAGGAGATTCATTTTGGGGGCTCAATCATGCCTTCGAATATCATTGAGGAGATCTATACAGAAAAACCTTCATTTAGGCCCTCAAAATGGCCCCGGAAGTAAAAACTACTAAAAATAGTAAATTGCCAAAAATGTCAGAAAGTTGTTTTGAGCCAGTTGGAAAAGGTGGGTGGCCACCGATATCCATATGGATCAATGTTTCATGCCAATAATTTTATCCCATCTTATTTGTGCATGGATGAGGTGTACCCATTCCTTCCCACAGGCTATCCTTTTGATCTTCGTCCTTACTGTTTGTGGATTAACCTTTCTTATCTCCCACGAACAACCCTTGTACTTCATTCTATTTATAGGACTGTGGTGTCGTACCTCCTCTTGTGGTGTGACCATGATCTTCATTGTAAATCATGTTTAAATGGTGGCCTATTAGATTCTTCCTAGATCCTACTTTCCCTTCAATTAATTTTGCACCTTCAGCCTTGATGTGGTTGTCCATACTTCGACTGTCGTCATATTCCTTTGCCACTAGTTGGATACAGTCTGTCTGAAATTGACCATCCAGGAAGTTACTCCATGTGGAATATAGTTCTGATCCTTACTTGTCGAACCCTTCATTAGTGATTCTTTTCTCTCACCTTCGGACCCAACGCGACTCCACTGTGATCCTCGTCTGCAAATTCTCCTGAATGTTTTGCAGGGAGTAAGCCAAGCGTTAGTGCCTCTGAATTTTTCCCACTCTGGTGTCATTTTGGAGTTTCCTTAGTATGTTGATGACCAACATGGAATCTCCTTCCACTATGACGTTGGCCATCCCTTCCCACTGTAGCATCTCAAGGCTAGTCTCTAGGGCTCCAAATTCCGCAACGTTGTTGGTTGAGTTCCCCAGATTCCCAGTGTACAACTGAATAATTTTTCCTTGACTGTCCTTGATTACTCCCCCCGTACCTGTTCGTCCTGGGTTACCTTTTGACGCCCCGTCAAAATTTACCTTGAGGGAGCCCTCTAGTGGCGGTTTCCAGTTGCTCTCACCTACTTGTAGTTGTGGCAACCGTCTTACCTGATTGGGGTTGCGTCTTTCTTTCAGTTGAAAAGCCTCTAGAATTCTGAGATCTCGATCTGTGAGTTGCGCTCCTCCTGTTTGGAAGTTGTGTGTCTGTACCATTTATCTTGTCATAGATATTATTGTTTCCTTGGTCTTTCTTGTTGTCCATATTTGGTTCCTGAAGATGCGCCAGTTTCGTTACTTCCATATTGCCCAAATGATCATGCCTAGAATGAGGGTCCAATAGAGATTCACCTCTTCATTTTCGATGTAGTTTTCCTTCCATGTGGTTATAGTTGCATAAATATTTCCTCTGATCCTATTAGATTGTCGGAAGATGCCTGCCACCCAGTCCCAAACTTCTGTTGTGTAGGGACATTCATCCAGGGGATGGTTTGTTGTTTCCTCCTTTTCTTCACATAGGTGACATCTTGAAGGGCCTATGAAACCTCTCTTCTTTAGGTTTTCCCAAGTTAGTATTTGGTTGTGTAGTATTAGCCACTAGAAGATTTTTATTTTTGGCCAATGGGGGCCGTTCCAGAGCTTGTCACATTGATGTGTCAAGTATTCTTGATCCTGGTCCACTATATAGTGGTGTACTTCTTTCAGATTGAATTCCCCGATGGATTTGTGCCCCCATCGCAGCTGGTCATTTCCGTCCGTGACTGCAATTTTTCGTCTCCCTAATTCCTCCACCTCTTTTACCACTGTTGCAGTCTGGTCTCTAGTCTGAGGGGTGAGAGTGTTCCAGATTCTCCATTTGTTGCGATCTGTTTCTTTTTTCCAATAATGGTATACTCAGGTTTTTCCTTACGTCATCGTCTCCTATTGGAGTTCCTCCCGGCATAGTTTTTCCATTCTATGTTCTTGTTGCCAGGCATCCTCCTAGAATCTGGCGGTTCTGCCATTTCTTATTTCCCAAAAGCTATGTGTCTAGATCTAGGTCTTGTTGCACTAGGCTAGGTTCCAGATGGTGAATCCTTCCCTGGTGCCTCTGAAGCGGATTTTTTCCTAGTCGCAGATGTCCGAGGCATACTTTTCCTTCCATAGGTTGACCCATGGTGTGGTCATTTCTTTGACCCAACACCACCATAGTTTCGCCCCATAGGCGTCATTGGTCACTTGTGGGTCGTGTAACCCCAAGCCTCCTTTTCTTTTTGGTTTACAAACCTTCTCCCAAAAGTGCCCATTTTTTCCTTGTTTCCGCTCCTCACCACAGGAAGTCCCTTTGTATGGTTATTATTTTTTGAAGAATCCCCTTAGGGGTTGGGAAAACTGACATCATAAAGGTTGGGATACCTTGCAAAATTGACTTGGTTAGGATAAGTATTTTAGCTGGGTTGAGGGATTTGTACATCCAATTTTTTACCCAGTCTTGTAGCTTGTTGACTATTCCTTCCCAAGTTGATAGCTTGTAAGCTTTGTCTATCAAGGGGATGCCCAGGTACTTGGTTGGGAGGGATTTGCGTTCAAATCCCAAGATGTTGGCCAAATTCCTTTGGATAGCAGGGTTGGTATTAAAGAAGAATATCATAGATTCGGAATGGTTTATCTCTGCCCCTGAGGCTTCCCCAAACTCGTCTAAGATTCAATTGTAGGCTTTCTCTTCCTTGACCGTGGGCATTCCATGAAGTAAGGTATCATCCACGAACTGTTGGTGTGTAGAAGTCGGGCAATTCTCGTAGGGTTTTATACCTTTTATTTCCCCTGTTGCAGTTGCGATTTTTATGCTTCGACTGATAATTTCCATCATTATGATGAATAGGAAGGGGGACAACGGGTCTCCTTGTCTGATGCCTCTCATGGGCTAATAAGGTTTGGTAGGGGCTCCATTTACTAGTAGTGAGAAGCTTGTTGTTTATACTAGGTTGAATATCTACCTGATCTAGTGTTGGGTGAAGCCAAAGGCTTCTAGGGTCCTAACCATATAGTGCCAACTGATTTTGTCATAAGCTTTTGCTAGGTCCAGTTGTATTATCATTCCCTCTATTTTCTGAAACTTTAGGGTATGGATAAGTTCATGGGCATGGATAATATTGTCCATTATTTTCCTTCCTTCCACGAAACCTGCCTGTTCTTGTGAGACCGATGTGGGTAGGAGTGGCTTCAATCTATTTTCTATAACCTTGGAAATTATCTTATACACCACATTGCACAACGCTATAGGTCTGTAACGATCGGTGGTTTTGGCTTCATTTTCTTTGGGGATAAGTGTAATCATTGTAGCATTTAGTGCTTTCAAAATGGAGGCTGACCTTATAGAGTCTTCCACTACCCTATAAACATCATGTTTGATGACTTCCCAACAGGCTTTGAAGAAATCCAGTGTGAAACCATCTGGGCCTGGGAATTTTCCTGGAGTTCTTGGTCTATTTCCTCCTTCGCAATCAACTTGTTCAGGATTTTATTTTGTTCTTCTGTTACTAGGTGAGGGATATGTTGGATTACCATTTGTATGGCCTTTTTTATATCTTGGTTAGGTTCCTCGGCTATCCTGTGGAAGTGGTTTACCGGAGTTGTTTCGATTTCCTTATGTGACTCTCTTTCTATGACATCTTGGTCCCTAATCTTCAAGATTTTGTTATGGGCTCTTCTAGCCATGGTTGTCCTATGAAAAAACTTGGTGTTTTGTTCTCCTTCCTTTAGCCATCTGATCCGAGACTTTTGTTGCCAGAGAGTTTCTTCTTGCTGGCACCGCTCATCCCATTCCTGGGTCATCTGGACCTCGTCCTTTTTCTACTCCTCATTGTAGCCCTCCGTAGTGCAGGTTTCCTGGAGCTTTTTCATTTTTTCTTCAATGTTGTTCTTCTCTTGGTTTATATTCCCCAAAGTGTCCTTATTCCACTCCTTGAGCCTATATTTGATATGTTTTAGTTTCTTATAGAGTTTGAACATCCTTGTCCCTTACTTTGGTTTCTCCTCACGCCACCACTATTTGATTCTTTCCTTGAAAGTCGAGTGTTCAATCCAGTGTTTCTCAAATCTAAAAGGTCTGTTCTTTGGTGTGGTCTGGAAGCCTACTTCCAGTTGCACTGGCCAGTGATCAGATCCCCCCCATCGAAGGATGTTGCAGTCTAAGGTTAGCCCCTACATAATGATTAACTCTGACTCTAGGAATCTGTCGAGTCGTGTTGCTACCTGATGCTGGCTCATTCGCTTATTGTTCCAGATGAACTGGCCATTATTGGTTTTCAGATCTACCATCTTCATTGTGTCTATGAATTTTGAGAACTCCTCCGCATCTCTATCCAATCTTCTTGTACCTCCTTTTTTCTCTACAAGTGACATGATGATGTTGAAATCCCCGAATAGGTTCCAATGGAGGTTGTTGGCTTGATTTTTAACATTATCTAGGTCTCTTAGCATTCCTCTCCTATCCTCTGACCCCTGGGGTCCATACACATTAGTGCATAAAATCACCTATGTGTTCCCAATGAGTTGCATGTAGACTGTAAGGGTATGCCTTGTCGCTTCGGCTGCTATTAGGCTTAGTACTTGTGGGTTCCATAGGGTGAGGATACCTTCTATCATTTGGTGGACTCCAATAGCCACCATATTGTACTTACTCCATTGTTGTTGATTGATTGTTTCCATTCTGTCTGTATTACACTTGGTCTCTTGAATAAAACAAGGATTTGGTTGTTCTTGTTTCAGTCTATTCCTAAGGATTCATTGCTTTCTTGGGTTGTTTAGGCCTCTTATATTACAAGTTATAACCTTCATTTAAACATGCGGGGGGGAATTGGGGAAGAGTTTTTTTATCTTACCCGAGTTTATCAATAGTGCTCCAAGCTCCTGTAGAGCTACACTATTTGATTTCCTACATTTTTTCCTCCGCGTCTTCTTGGGTGAGAGTTGTGGTTGTCCCTCGCCGGCTTTGACTCCTAGGTGTCCAATCTCCCCGTGTGTATGCTTTAGGCCTCTAACTTTGGATTCCTCCCTTAGGAGGAACAAGTAATGGATGCGGTCAAGTTTCTCTATTGGTACATTGTCTACTCCTTGTCTTTTCCATTGCTCCAGTATGTTCATGAGATCTATCCATTCCCTTTCCATAAGGTCTCTGAGTTTCAGATCGTCTGTGCCTACTTCGCTTGGTGTCATTTCTGCCTCTCTCTTTGCTTCTTGCATGGGGGTGTTGTCATCTCTGATTTCTCCTTCCATCGGAGTTGCACAACTTCCTTGTTCCTTCTGGTTATTTGGTCTGTCGATGAGCTCATTTGGTGTTTGTTCTTTGAATTCCTGAGCTTTTTTCGTATCCTTATTGGCTTCTGCCCCTTGATTGGTTTTATCCTGTCCTTCCGGGTTATTCCGAACTTCTGGGTTATTTCTTGCTTGGGATTTTCTCTTCTTTTGGGGTTTGGTTTAACAAACCCATCCTCATCTTGCTATGGTTTGGGGTTTTTTGTTTCCTGTTTTTTATTCAGACGACATTCCCTTATCAAGTGACCATGTTCATGGAACCTTCTACATCAAAAGGGGATCTGTTCATAATCGATGTTTGGATCCATTCCTCATCCCTGAATTCGAGGCTTATGGTTTCTCGGAGTGCTCCCGACACATCCATCTCTATACATATTCTTGCATAAGATGTGTATCTCCCTTTCAAGGTGGCTTCTGTGATCTTTATATATTTCCCCAGTTTATTCCCTATTTCTTCAAAAGTAGAGGGTAACCAATAGTCTAAAGGTAGGGAATAGAGTCTCAGCCAGACCGATACCTTTTTGAAGGTCTCTTTTTCTGGGGAGAAATTCTCCTTCCATGGCTGCATGTATTGTCCTACTGATGCATGGAAGTATGACCCTCCTTCAAATACTTTATCTCTGTCTTCCAGGTTTATGAAGGCTGTTGTGAAGAAACCTTTCAAACCCAGATGGAGCTCCACTTCTCCATTTGGCTTCCAGTGATATTTGATCTAGTTGCGCAACGTTCTTTCGGTGGGCCACAAGCCCATAAATTTGTAGATTAGCGCATGCACCTTCATCTTATCCCTGTAGAGTTGCGTCTGTGGGTCCTCCAGTATCACCTTGGGTATCAGTGTTGATTTGGGTTTGCACGGGTTGCTCCCTTCTCCCTGGTTGGTCTTCACTGTGTCTTGCATCTCGTTCTGGGTTTCTTTGGCTTCCTCTTCCATGCATTCACTTTTGCCCTGGTTCCTTTCCTGACCTTTTCCAGGGTCAGATCCCGAGGTGCCTGTCATTGGTGCCTTGAAAAATACGCCCCTTGGCCCTTTCCCTTTGTCTACCACTACCTATTTGTATGAGGGGGTACCCTTACCCCCCCCCCTTTGGTGCTCATGTTTCGCTCTGCTATGGCCGTGACTATAAAAAACCCTAGCTTGCAGTTGCTCCAAAAAATTTGGTGTCGATCTCCCCCTTAAACTTTTCCTCGACTTTTATACAAGTTACAATGGTGAAGATTGACTATTCAATCTAGTTACACAAGGTTAAGGTCACTTGTGTTAATCCATTACCCAAGTAGATTATTAAATGCATTTATTAACTTGTAACCATTTCTAATTGAATTTCATGGAATTCCCTTATACTCTACCACTTTAGTGCACTAACCTTGATACTCGCATGTATTGCACCCTCAACCTTTCATCTTTACATAGCTTCCTAAAAATCAAGGGGCCAATGACTCCCAAAATTGTGGATTTTAAGTTACCCAAATGAATAGGATCTCGATAATTCCACCCTAGTGGTCATGATCACCCTTCCTATCTCCACCCTAGTGGTTATGATCACCCTCCCTAATGCTACCAAACAATGCAAAAAATACTTGCTTACAAACCATCCATGTGCCTTATGTGATACATATGGCCATTAATATTACCATTGTCCCAATGCCACAATAATTATCTCCTTCCCCTAGTCAAGCCAATGCGGATACTTTATCCCTCAAGCATTAAAATTTATTTCAAGAAGATGAAAAACCTAATTTGAAAGTGATACCTAATCCCAAGGCTAATGTTTTGGAATCTCCTATCTCCCCATGAACAACCTAATTTGAAAGTGATACCTAATCCCAAGGCTAATGTTGTGGAATCTCCTAGCTCCTCATGAACAACCTAATTTGAAAGTGATACTTAATCCCAAGGCTAATGTTGTGGAATCTCCTTGCTCTCCTAGCTCTCCATGAACAACCTAATTTGAAAGCGATACCTAATCCCAAGGATAATGTTATCGAATCTCCTTGCTCCCAATGAAAACCAGTATATGGCCAGTCATATAAGTGAAGTGAAGGTGTAAGTGGTCTAGATTACACAATAGAAGGATCTCCCAACACCATTTGGCCGACTTCTTCATAGTTCTTAATTGTTTCCTTGTTTTCCCAACAAGATCTGGAGATTGAAATCACCAGCAATTATGTGCTCGAGGAAGATACATTATTATGGTTGCTATTTCCTTTAAGCATTCACTCATCACCCCACTCCTTGACAAGTGCTCCCTTCACTTTTGAATCAACAAGCTCGGAAATTACATGAGCATGCTGCTCAGTATCCTTACTTATGCCAGCGTTTTGAAGTGTGAAAATGCAATAACCCCAGGGAGGTTGTTCATCAATGGTGGTCTGCCCTACTACTCGGCTTTGAGTTGGTCAATATGCAAGAAACTGATTAGACGTATCCCAGGCTATGCCCACAAACTGTTGAAGTACAAGATTGAATATTTCAATTTTCAAATTGTTGCTTTATCAGTG
>ML913938.1:0-10671 GCA_009831015.1 Picea engelmannii
AGAAAAATAATAAAACAAGACCTAACCAAGAGGATGGGAGGTCTCATCACGAGTCGGCCCATTATGTTCATAGGTATCCAGCGGTATGACATTGCCACTATCTGGTCACCACGCCAGGGCAGTGACCTTTGGTTGCATGGCCAGGGGAAAGGGGGTCTCATCACGAGCCAACCTTATCATCTCTGCGAAGATACCAGTGGGTAACACTATCAACTCTGGTCACCAAGCCAAGGCAGTGTCCTCTGGTCAGACCTTGAAGTAAAAAAGAAAGAAAAACAATAAATAAAATGATAAAGGCAATAAAGGGCTTGGAAAAAATGCATCCATGACAGGTACAGCTCGCCTCCTACAAAGGCACCCACAGACAACACCTGCCCTTGGTCTTACTGTGATTGGACATCCCTAGACCACATCACTTCATAAAACATGGTTTGAATAATCTTCTAAGGAAACTTTCCACCTCTTGTGGGTATTAGCCCAATAGGTTATTCTGTCGGTTTCTTCAGCTTTGTATAGTATATTTGTGTAATGTCTTTGAGCTCTTAGATGATATGCTAGGAATTGTATGCATGTATTTGATAAATTTAATGATAAAATATGATTGACATTTCTATGATCTCTAGGACTGATGAGCCCATGGAGGGCGTAGTTTTTGATTTGCAGGACCATACCCGATGGACAGGTACCAGTGGACCGGTACACATGGGGATATGATTAATTCAGACCTCCATGGGGCTGAAGATCCCATCATATGGTTGTTGGGATGGCAGAGGCAGGACAATGTTGAGATGTGCCCCTGCATGAAGAAGAAGAATGACGTCTTCACCCAGGATGCTTTGGCAAAGATCGACCTAGGAGGGATCACCCCCTGCAGACGAGATGATGGCTTTGATGGACAGGACACCACCCAGGGCAGGCTGGACATTTTCTAGAGGATGTGGAAGTGTGATGGGATCATTTGGCACGTGTGGCAACCTGCAGGAGCCCTAGAAGGGCCAACGTTTTTCCTTTTGGATGCTGATCTTGCCCAAAAAGGGCCAACGTCTTCCTCAGAGGGGCCTGACGTCTCCCTTTTAGCTCATAATTATGACATTTTTAGCATTTAATGTGTAAAACAGTGTGATATTGTTAATCAGCCTTGTCGGCTGTTTTAATGACCTATTTTTGTAATTAAAGGTCATTTGGATGATATAAAGAGAGGACGTTGCCTCTCATTTTAAACATAACACAACTCACTCTCTTGTGAGAGGATTAGTTTTAGTCTTTTGTCTTGTTATTGGCTCTTGGAGTTGAGGCGCTACACTTGAGGAGTATCATTTTTGGCATGCTTATGGTGTTTTTATCATTGGAAGGTTTACAACTAGGGTTTGATTAGCTCTTCATTGATTTGTAAGTATATTTTTCATGCAAAACTTCTTGATTGAATGGTTGTAGGTTAAATATCTTACTTTCATGGTTACATTGTTGCTATTTTTCTTAATCATTAAAACCCTAGGGAGAAATCACACAAGTAGGTCCTTGCTTCATGTCCCCATGATAAAAACTTGTTTAGCCATTTGATTAAGAAGAATATAACCTAGCCATTGCTACACTATTTCTCCTTTTTCTAGGTTAGTTTCTTAACATAAGTTGAAAAAGGAAGACTTCCTAGGCCTAATTAAGTTTACACCTAGGGTTTGACTCTTAGGGTTTGAAAATCCTTGGCCTTACAACACTTTTCAGCCCTAGATTTATGTTTTGAAGCTAGCCATTTTTGCCAAACAGTTTTAAGGAAAGAGGGAGGAGCATGAGGCCTTGCTTAAGCAACACCAGAATGAGCCTCCTCCCCTTAGGGTTTTGACTTTGTGGCCCTACCATTGCAACACTACAAAGCCTAACCTTCTCGTCCTTATATTTAGATCCTTCCAAGCCATTAGCCTTACTCCTTGACTCCATTTACCCTAAGGCACTAGTCTAATAACTCAACGTTGAGTCTTTAGTGTTAAAACAACCTTCTCAAAACTCTTAAATTGAAACCCTAACTAACCCTAGTGACTTACTAACCCTAATTTGCTGATGACATCTTGCCTCTTTTGAACCTTTGCTTGGTATAGAAGTTGCGGCTAGCTCATCCAATGATAGATATAGAAGTGTTGAATATTTTCCTTGGCTTATTTAGCAAAACGTTCACTTCATTGTCTAGTTAAACTAACCTAGAATAGGGTTGATGTCACCCTTAGTAGGCTTGACGCAACAACATTATATATATGAGCATATTTATGATATTTAATGCATTGTGATAATTCAAGGATTGATATTGTACATTGAATTCTCTATCATTTAGTATTTATTGAAGAAGTAATACAAGCCATAGCCTTTATTGCAATCATTGACTTCGTCAATAATTACATTTATTTATGCTCATACATATTAAAGATAGTCATTAATTTATGAATTACTAACCACTGTGGCATATTTTAGCTTTTATTGTTGCCTTGTCTCGCAAACAGGTGCCTATTTCGTGAAATACTTTCTTTTGACTATCTTCCTTGGTGGTAATCTGTGAAGGGAAAACCTATTTAACTCTTGATCCTTAATCCCTTTGTCCTTTTCCCTTCAACACCCCAGACTACCTAGGGACATCTCCCTTGGGATTAGCCACCCTAAATAGAAAGAGCTCCCCATCAAGGTGACAGTGGGTGGGGAAGCTCCTGTTACGCCAGTTTGAATCTTGCCTTCAAGATACTTAACCTAGCCTACAAACTGAGCGATAACAGGGCCTCCTTTTGAGTACCCATTGATACCATTGATAGGTTTTTATCTCAAATTGCAAGGTTTCTAAGGAAAACATTTCTTACCATCCATAATTTTATGCAATTCAAAGTATTGTTGCATTTGGTTCACCCATGTAAATACTTTTGTTCCATGAAAGTTATTTAATTCTACCTCAAAAAGGTTGGCACCCTTAGGATCCCATCCATAATTAACTCCACTTGAAAAAAAAATATTACTAGAAGGTTGTTCAACATGAATACTACCATTATTTTCATGAATCTCTTTAGTCACAGTGTCACTTTTAGGAAGCCTCCTATATAGGGTTTGTAAGATGGAATTTTTCATTTCACCCATCTTCTTTTCCATTTGATCCCAATTTTCATCCATATTATTTTCCATTTGTTCCATCTTCTTTTCCATTTGATCCCTATTTTCATCCATCTTATTTTCCATTTTTTCCATATTATTTTTCATTTGGTCTCGTATTTCTATTTTAAGGTGTTCTTGAGAATGTGATAAATCCACATGTTTCAACATACTACCACTCATTTCATCAGCTTGGTTATTTAATTGGGATAACCTATTTTTTAAGTCTTCATTTTCTTTTGACATCGTGTGGGATATTTCTAGAGGTTTACTAGGAGTATTAGTTCTTTAAGTACCCCTTTGTTGTAATCTAGGGAATTGTATGCAAAAGTTATTAATAGTCCTTCACAAAGAGAAATATGGTACAATGAACTAATATACAAGTACACACATAGACAATAGATAGAAGGATACACACAGTAATGGAGAGACAAAAAACATGCACTTTATTATGTATCACAACAACCTTACTTTATATGTTACATGTTCATATATTTATACTTTCTCATTCAGTTACAAGGAATTCGCAAATTCCTAACTGCCTTGGTCGGTCGACCTAACTTGACAGTCAATCGACTTACATATTTGACTTGACAGTTGAATGACTTGTATATTCGATCGGATAATCGGTCGAGTTGTATATTCAACTGGGTCAACTGTTGGGTCTAGTTGGCAGAGTCAACTAGCCCTTGCATCATCTCCCCCCACCTCAAATCCATGATCATTCCAAGAAAGAGGGAGATTGTGATTTTTACATTTACAAAATTTTCAAAGATTGAGATTAATTTTTTTTTGAAGAAGACAAAGAAAATTAGAGTGGACTATTTGGACAGATCTTATGTTGTTGCTTGCTTAATTTCTAGGTCTTTTGCTAAAGAAGTTTTTGTATTTTTTTTTCGACTGTCTACTTTGGTTGGATGACCATCTCTTCTGGTATAGTCTCTAGCCAATTGTAAACATGTATTTATAAGTCCAATGTTTTGACACCTTTTTCCAATCGTGATGTATATGTTCCTTTGACTTCTATTTCTTGAATTGCTTAATGATGATTGGTAGTCGGAAAATTGGATTCTGATATACTTGGACTAAAAAACTAGAATCTTGATCGAGGAGGGGAGGTAGAGGTTGACCACTATTGTGGTGTTCGTTGATGTGGAATATGCTCAAAAGTTGTTTGATAAATATGAGGTGTCAGTTTGTGCAAGAATTGGGAAAAAGTGTGCCATTCGTCAATTGAATATTGTGTCTGGACTCCAAGTGACTTCATTTGTTTCAGGTACCGCCTTTTTTTAGTAATGGATTCATTTTGCACCATTGTTGATTCAAGGTTGAAATTTTCCTAGGCATGTTGTATCTTTCCAATGACCTGATAAAAATGATCCATAGAATTATCAGTTTCTAATTAGGATTTCTTACCCTCTCTAAACCACTAGCGTTCTTGTTGTGTAAGTTCTATTTCAACCTCCTTTTCTTTGTTTGCTTGTGTAGCCAATTTTGTTCTCATTTGGGAGTTGGTTGTCATGTTTTTATTTTTTGTTAACTCTTTGACCTTTCTCATCTGTGATTTTAATTTGTTGAAGTAATAATTGAAATAAGTAATCCAATCACTTACTACAGTGTTAAGTGTAACAACGTAATCAATCATTGTATCCAAGATCTGTCAAATCTCTTTAAATTTTTCATATTCTGACTATAGGATGATTGAAGTCTAGTCGATCATGAGTTGGTAGTTTTCTTCAACCATTTTATGTGATCCTTCTTCACCTTCATGTTATCCTTCCTCAATTTTTGATTTTCTTGTTGCACCTGCAGGTTCGATTCGACTAATTACTCGACTAGTTTTTTTATAGAGTTGAATTGATCAACCTCTTCACTTGCTGGCTCTAGATTGAGTTTTTCTCTTTCCAGGACAATGAAAATTTTCCAAGTGTCTTATTCCTTGTCTTTTCTTGATGTCAACCTTTCTCTATACTTCATTGTCTGCTTTCATATGGAAACTAATTCTTTTGAAACTTCATTGTACATATCAAAAATTTGATTATCAAAAGAGGCAGACGGGTCACTATGGGAGGTGCATATGGTCCCATGGGATTGAAGGCTATGAAGGTGGTGACTGAAGACTTGGTTTCTCTTCTTTTACTATTCTTTGACTCTGAAGGTGGATGTGATGGCTCAAAATTACTTCCAGACGTCTTATTGAGTGGTATATCTGGGTTGTCCATGGTTGGTTCCATTGGTGTAGTTGTGCTTGGACCTTCTGCAATTACTTGTTGTCCCTCCGACTACTCTAGAAGAGGGTTCGACGTGTCTGTTAACACTTGGTCAACTTTTTTATGGGTTGGATGTTACACACTTGAGTGTTCTTTTGTATCTTGTGCATCCAGATATTTTTGTTGCATCTTCTCTATTTGTTGATTTTGTTGTTTCTCCATTGCCACTTGGCTGGTCTAATCTGTAACAACTAGGTCGGTTGACTACAGTTGTACGGGATATTTAGGTTGGACCGGCTGCTCAAGTACATGGTTCTGCTTCTACATGCTTTTATTTTCATGGGAAGGTTGTTCACTTTGTCCCATGTCTTAGTGATGAAAATATCTCTGGAATTATTGATTTACTTGTTCCCGCTCTTCTTGCTTGGTGTGACTCAACTCGATAGGGTGGGTTGCATGTTCTTGTTTTTTCCCTTCGGCATGAGTTGACTTCCACTATATTATTTTTCATCCTAGTTTGGCATTGTTTCCTCACAAGACACTTGAAATTTGTCCTTATTTTTCTTTCTCTATTGTGCCACTGGATTTTCAGCTGGCCATTTTTCTTCAATGATCTTGGCAGGATAAATGGGTGGGGATTCTTGTGTGAGATTGATCGATTTTTTCCTTGTCCCTTGTTTCTTTGGTACTAGATTGGAGGTTTGGGTTGTGTGAGTTTTTCTTGGTTGACCAGGGCTGGGAGGATGAGTTCCACCATTTTTTATCTCTTGTTTCTCTTCCAACCTTTGATTCTTATGTTGCTTGATCTCTATATGCTTTTCCAAGGATAAATTTTCCTTTGATGATTTATCATGACTCTCTTTGATTGTGGTCAATGATTAATTACATGCAATAACAACATTTAATTTTAATATTTTCCAAGTCCCAGTTTCCTCTTGTCGATTCGATTTTCCCTACTGTTCAACTTGTTGGAGTATTCTCTAAGCAATCTTCTCAAAATTTTCCTTCATTGTTGGGTCATCAAAGTCGATCATCTTATCAGCCTAAAGGAGTCCCTTCCAGTCAATGTCAAGTGGTTTTGGTGCTAGCTCAACTGGTCTAGTTCTTTATTTTGAGGGTTTCTCCAGTTTTGGTCGTTTCCTATTTTTTGGAGTTCTCCTGACAGGGGAACAAATTGTAAGTTATGGTTCACTATAATTTTGGAAATACAAGCTGTGGAAATTAAGTTTTTTGACTGGTCCTGAAACTAGTATTGAACGAGTCTTCTTGATAGAATTGTCATATATGAAGCTAGAAAATTCCAAATTAAGTGTCAGGACCTCCATGGAAAGAAGACAAATAATATTATTTAGGTCCAAATTTAAGAAGTAGATATGAAAAATTAGACGCGTAGTAGGCCATACATGTTCTCTCTCTTGAAAGGGAAAAAATCAATAAGTTTTGAGAAATTTACCATAAATTTATCTTGGCACATTGGAATTTGGTCAAACCTATGGCATTGCAAAGAAGACATATCAAGTTACTACACATAAAAAATTTAGACTTGAGGGGGCCAAAATTTCAAATATACTTCAAGAGAAAGGTCATCCAACAAGATAGTATACAAACTAGGGTTTAAAGGTATGTTAACCTGAAATTAGCATAACTTTTGACTGGAAGACCTATTTTCGGTAATTCCAAATTTGTGATAAAGAGAAAAAAGAGGAGTGTTGGAGCATAATTTTTTGGGAGTAAGAGAAGTAACCAAGGAAACATGGACCAAAAGGAACAACATGCACCGGAAAAGAAGGAAGACCAGCGTGACAAAGGGTAAAGGAAGCAATGTGCAACAAGATTTGCGGAAATTCGACGCATATGTGGAAAAACCTAGTCATGTTAAGGTTAGGGTTTTAGAGTCATAATGTAATGGTTTTAACCTAAATTTGTAGTATAAATAGAGGATGGATGAGGTAGATTGAGGTATATTAGGAGTATCATCTTGATCTTGAGATCAAAGTATTATCATATCTTTGGTATCTTTTGGTGTCCTTTTTGATTCTGAGGTTTTGTCAAGAGTTGCAGAGCTCAGATGAAGTCAATATTGAGATGTAATTGAGGGTCAGGTCACAATATGTGGAGCTTGGTTCAATGTTGGTCAACCTTACTACTATTCACATATCCCATGATGTATTGTGTGCAATGCTATTTTGATGATGAAGAATAATGTAGGAGCATCTACGACGTCATGATGCGAGCCAGCGTGGAGGGAAGAGAAGGACAGCTGGACAACACCAGCGCATACAATTTTGAATCATGATGAAGATTGTTGCGCCGTCATTTGAATGAACGCATTCATATGAAGCGCACTTGTATTGTAATGTAGATAAGAAGACATTAAATAGTTTTAATGCTGGTAGATAGGGTTAGTTGTAGATTAGACAGTTTCATTTCCAGGAGGGAAAACGAATATAGGCACCCTCCTTGTATAATCAATTTTATTATTCAGCATTAGCATAGAGGAGCAGAAGAAGAACAAGCAGAGAACTTGTGAAGAACACCCATGTACAGATTGAATTAATAGAAGGAAGCCCTTGATTCAATTCCATGGCTGTGTTTGAATTGTGTGTGTTGTTGATGTTATGTTGTTGCATAATTGCTTCTCTTTATGCTTATCTTCTATATGCTGCGTATGTGATTGTATATTAGGTTCGAAACCTGAGAGAATGAGAAATGAGTTTCAATTGTTTCTCTATTTGAGCCAGGAGATTCCTGCATAGAGTGTAGTTGAATTCCTCTGCATAGAGTGCGTTGAGGAGGCCAAGCAGTTAAACTCTTGTTCTCGTTTGCCCAGAGTGAATTTGGTTGTTAGAGCCGTGCCAGGGTTGTGCAGGCTGGATGAGGTCTCAGAATGGGGATTCCGAGCTAAGGCATTGATAGACTGTTGCTGCAAGGGTGCGCCAAGTCGAGGAGACTTAAACACTTAGTGTGTTTGAAGTAAAGCCGCAAGGAGTACGTGCAGGGAGTTTCCTGAAGGAACCCAGAAGCCGTAAAAGCTCAGGAGGGTTAGTTCCTTTCCTTCGCTTACACAGGTGAAGGTGGTAAAGCAGAGAACTCTTCAAGAGGAAGAGAATCGACGACTTGAACTCTTGAGGAAGAGTTAACCTCCAAGCGCAGTGGAACCCATTTGCCATCGCATTTTGGCATATCGGGGTTGGCATGTACAAGAGTTGCATGCACGTCGAAATCGCGAGTTGTGATTTCCCAATTTAATCGGAGCCGTCGATCATCGGAGGGACAGGTGGCACGAGATCCCGAGGATTCGGGACTCGGCACTTCGGCGTTTTCGAAATCAAAGGGAGCAAAGAGGAACAACAAAGCCCCGAGTTGCGACGGGTCCCACGGAGACGGAGCGGAGGACAGTACGTGGCATCGCACATCGACGTTCGGGGCACTGAGAGGTGAGTAAATTGCCTCCTTTCATCTGTTGATTTCCCGATAGGGAAATCCCCGACACACAGAAGTGTTGACTGTTGACCTCGGGGATTGAGAGTCGGAGTTTCATATTTTCACGGGAAGTGCACCCAAGGTTCGCGAACCCGCGAAACCCGATTTCCCGACTAGTGAAGGGGAGATCGTCGAGGAGAACCCTGTGGGAAAAATAAATCCCGAGAGAGTTGGAAGGGTTGTTGACTCTTCGGGCCAGATCGTATAAGGTCCTGGAGGAGCGACCGGGTGTTGTGAGAGCAGGGTTGCGTCAAGAGTGGTATCAGAGCAGGTTGTTGAGCTCTCTTTGTTCAGATAGCAGGGAGAAGCAGATACACCATGCCACCCAGAAGAGAAAGGCAATCTCCTGATCATGAGGATAGGATGCCCGAAGGAGGGGTAGGTCAGCAGGGAATGCTGAAATAGAGTGAGAGATGAGAGATCTCCGAGCCAGACTTGAAGAAATGGAGACCACCCAGAGACGTGGTGTTGGTGCAGCAGAGTTCAGTGATCCCGAGATTGAAGAGGAAGTTGGACATGATGCTGAGGAGGTCACAACAGAGGATGCATTAACCGAGAGGTTGATTAGATCCATTTCAAGGATGAGCTTGAAGGCGAAGATGGACATTCCCGTCTATGAGGGAAGTCTAGATGCAGAAGAATTGTTGGATTGGATCCGAGCATTGGATACCTACTTCGACTATGAAGATATCGAAGAGAACAAGAAAATAAAGCATGCTGTTACCAAGCTGAAAGGACATGCAGCCTTATGGTGGGACGAGCTGCAAGCGGATAGACATTCCAAAGGAAAATAGAAGATCAAGAGCTGGGATCGAATGATCGCCAAGATGAAGGCGAAATTCATTCCGAGAGACTACCAGATCACTCTGTTTAGGCACATGCAGAACCTGAGACAGAAGCTGATGACGGTGAGAGAATACACCGAGGAGTTCTACAGACTCAACATCAGAGCGGGTCATCGGGAGAGTGATGAAGAAAAGGTGGCGAGATACATAAATGGCCTCAGGTATGATATTCAGAATGAATTGAGCATGCTGACCATCCGAACAGTTAAGGATGCGTACCAGATGGCTCTGAAGGCCGAAGAGAAGCTGAGCCGCAAGCAGGGACAACAAGGGCGGGGCAGAAGCCAGCCCAGAGGTAAGACAGTTGCCCAAGAGAAAACTCAGAAACCCAAGAAGGATTGGAAGAGACCTCAGGGGAAAACTGAGAGAGGTGGAACCTAACAGTAGAAGCAACAAACTTCTGAGTCGAGGAGGCAGCAAGATGATCAGCAAGGAGGATATGCTGACGTGAACACATTTCCTCGTACCTAAGGTCGAGGCAGAGGTCGAGGAGGAGTTATCACGTGTTTTACATGTGGTAAAGACGGACATAAGGCCATTGACTGTCTAGAGAGGAAGATGGATAGAGGAAAAGCTCACGTCGCAGAGGCGCAGAGGCGAGACATTGAGGATGAAAACACTGGAAGTGGGGAGTCACTGACAGTGCACAAGGCTCTCTTGAAACCTGAGAAAGAGGTGGACAGCTCAGCGCAGAGATGCAGACTGTTCCAGACGACTTGCAAAACCAAGGGCTGGAAATGCAAGGTCATAGTGGACAGTGGAAGCACTGATAATCTCGTTTCGACCGAGATGGTGGAAAAGCTGGAGCTGAAAATGAACAAACACCCAAGTCCATACAAGGTGACATGGCTGCAAAAAGGACACCAGGTATGTGTTACAAAGCAATGCTTGGTCAACTTTAAAATGGGTGAATATAAGGATGAAATCCTGTGTGATGTCATTCCCATGGATGTCTGTCATGTTTTATTGGGAAGACCTTGGTAGTATGACCGACATGTTGTTCATGATGGGAG
>WSFP011574315.1:0-10671 GCA_009831015.1 Picea engelmannii
CTCCCACAGTTGTCGCCATCTCGTGGATTGGGTCGGGCTTTTCCCAACCTACAGTTTGTGCGATAACATTCACCATACTTACACTTAGATAGGTTTCTTGGGAAATATCTCTCTACCTGGGTACTGACACACCTAATAGGGTCTTTTTGTTAGCTTTTTAGCTCGGGAGGTACTCCACATGTTTCTCTTGTATGCGGAAGTAACCTTGTACCTACACTACTAGACACTTGACTTTGTAATGGGTTTTTATAAAGTTGTGATAAAGTGGTTCTTTTATTAAAGTGACTTTTTAATAAAGTGTAACTTCTAATATTAAAGTGACTTTATTTCATAAAGTGCATTTATGTTTATAAAGTGAAATTGTACTTTAATATTTTAAAGTGATTTATTTTGGAGGGAATGAATCATGTCCCTTGATCTTGTAAAGGCAAGATTAGATCTAGGGTTGGAGAAGGTGAAGGGTCACTTTCAGATTATAAGAGAATGTATTGGCTAGTGTGCAAGATACATTTGAGAAAGAGTTTGAGAGATTTTTGAGATAGCTTGAGAGAGGAAAGTAAGGGCAGCTAGGAGGGCGCATTTCCCAAGAGAGAGAGGGCACGTTTCCCAAGAAATTTCTGAAGTGAAGACTATTGTAGTTGGTGGCAAATAAAGAGGGTCGTATTGTACAGTCTGCACAACAGGCTAGGAGGGCACAAATTTCGAGGTAGCATTGCTGCACAGAAATCGAGGCAGCTTTTCTAGTGTTTTATGTTGGTGAAGAGGACGGTTTCTGGTGCTGTCTGTACAATACAGATTTGGCACTAATTTTGGGTGTTGTTCAACTGGGCCATACAACCATTTCTGGGCACGTTTTCCAAGGCAGAAATTTGGGACAGTTTTGGGTGTTGTAAGGTATTTTTCTCTTGCTGGAAATTGTATTGTTGCTACTGATATGTACTTTCCTGAAGCTATATAAATCGCTCTCTCTCTTTGGGTTTCCCCACATTGGGGTTTTCCCCGGCATTGCCTAAATTTCTGAGTATTTCTGAGTTGAATGATTGTTGTTCATTGTGTTTATTCCGCTGCAAAATTGCTTAGCAATGTGTATTTCTGCTTATGGTAATTTCTAAATGTGGGTTTAGACATTTGAGAGTTCATAGAAGACAGTTATCTCTAGGTTGCTAAGTGCATGACAAAATATTTTTAAGCAGATTTTGTCATTAATTTTTACACTTTTGATGGTCCTCCCATACAAAAACTTGTCAAATTGCATAAAGTCTTGAGCTAATGTGAAGTTTGAAGGGGATATCTAATGTGAATTGCTCATGTGGCTTCTGTATTAATTGATGACTTACTTTATATGATTCTAAGGACTCTTGTACCTTGTGATTATTGGTCTTACTTGATTCTATGGCTTTGACTGACTTGGGTGCACTTGACATGTTCCTTTGGAGGATGTCCTTATGATTTCACACAAGACGTTGTGCATTTTAAATAGGACATAACACATGTGATACTGAGCTTTTGGTCATATGATGACTTGACACATTTAGACACATGCTCTCACACCTCCTGGACCCTAGACAATGGACATATGAGCTTGGATATTGCAGATATAGCTTGATGGTCACTCAAAGGGAAGGAAGCCCCACACCTTGGGCAGGACACCCTAAAACATGTTAGGGTTTGGTTTGATGATGTTGCACTTGGAGAGGATGACACACCTCTTTGGAGAGGTTATGGAGCCTTCTTCACCCATGATGCCACACCCTAGCCCATGGACGTTCCACACGTGGAGATGACATCATGTTTTGATGAGGTTTGCGTCGACCTAGCATGGAGAGATGCTTCTTGATGATGACTTGGTGCTTGATGGCGATGAGACATGATCTTTGGGTGAGAGACACGACTTTTGATGTTGCTTGCACCTTTCATGGAGAGATGTAGCCTTTGGGGGCACCTTTTCACCTTTGGAGGATGACGTCATAGCCTTTGGAGACTTCTACACCACATGTGTCACCTTTTCATGAGACATTTTGATATATTTTCATTGTATCTTTGCATTAGAGTCTATTTAAGGGGTCGTCCTTGACCTATCTCACTTGTATCATGGATTCTTTGGGGGTCTTTGAGGGGTTCTAGCACTAGGTTTGCCTCATATAAAGAGGCCAGCTCTACCTCAAGGCTAAATCATAACTCACCACTTGTGAAAAACACTTCTATTTGCTCTCTTTCCTTCTTTTCCACTATGGAGTACTTGTGCGCACCTCATGAAGGATAATCTTGTTGATGCCTTCTCTTGTTTTGGTGGATGATCTTTGAGCTAGGGTTTCCTCATGCATAGTGATTTGGTTTAGTAAGTATTATTCTTCAATTTTAAGTGCTTGTTCTTGGTATATTATGGTGGATGCTCTATTAGATGGTTAATTGTTGCATCTTACCTTGTATGCTAGGTTCATTTTGCTAGAAACCCTAGGAGGGATTAAGAATGTTTACCCCCCTCCCTATTTTCATTCATTTTAATTGGTTGAAGCCTTTAAGGCCTAGTTTAGGGGTTAAGATTGTTTATCTCTCTAGGATTTGTCTTTTCTAGTTCAAGGCCTAGGGTTTATGATTGGGTTTGACCTAGTTCACTTCGATTTTCAAGCTAGACGTCTTAGAAGGAGAGGGCACTAGGGTTTATGAGGGTATAAACTTTAGAGTTAGTATTTGTGAGGTTTAATCGTAGGCCTATGAGGGTATAGTCCTAGTGTTTCAAACTTCAAAGTCTTCTTGGCTATCTAACGACACTAGTCTTTTGCTTGCAAGTGATACAAAATCTTAATTAATACTCTCTCTCAAAGTGATTGGTTAGTTTAGATGCTTCATTGCATTTTCATGCTCATTCCAATTCAACGCCTTGCATTCTGACCCATTTTCTTGCTGCTGTTATAAATGTTTGCTACAGCCATTAGGGCTTGAGCATATTGCTGATAACTAACATAGTTCCATGCTCTTAACTTCATGCAATTGTTGGTGGATAGTTGGTAAATGTTTTCATTGTTAGTAGGCATATTTTCATCCATCATATTGCTGATTTAGAGCAGATATACCACTGCTGTTGTAAACTGTTATATGCTGAAGTATATCATCCTTCTCTTCAAGTTTTACTACAGAAATCAGTAGTCCATGGTTTGTTATCCTTTAATTGGGCATCTAACACACTCATCTCATTGCACTTCACTAATTTGGGATCATTTACTTGTTGCTGTTGCAAAACTATCATATGCTGAAGTCTTTTACCCTTTATCCTAGTTTGCTAGAGCATTCATTTTCTCTTTGATAGCTAGTGCTCTGGGGATTATTTTTCTTTCCTTAGATTTGGTATTTATCATTGAATGCACTGGAACACTTTTCACACACACGTGATAAATTACCTTGTCTAAACTCATTCCTAACTCGCCCCTTTCTCCTAGACCTAGCCTATCTCACCAAGTGACCAAGATAGGGGGTTGTAGACTTGCCTTTAGCTTGCTATAGGATCCTTTGAGGTTGCAAGGGAAGTCTCCCTTGTGTTGGATCCTCATCTATCACTAAAATGAGGGAAGTATTTTCTTAGGTGACAGTGGCAATTACTTCCAATTCTTCCTACGACATTTTCTTGGTAAGCCTGCTCTTCAAAGCCTTCTTATCCAACTTACCTGGCAACTCCATTAAGGGAAGAATCCCTATATCTCATCATGGTGATCCTTGCTTAGAAGGGTCATTTGGCGACGACTCCTATGCGAACCCGAAGGAGGAGATATCTTAGTAATCCTCCTATATCCCGAATGGCTCTTCGACCATGGGTTTCCAATACTTTTACACCCTTGGACATGACTGGGATTCAAGGTTTCCCCCATGATCTTCCTAAAGACGTTGGTAGCTGGATACCTAAGTTTTCAAATCATAATGAGATCTCTGTTGAAGACCGTTTGATTTCTTTCTATAATGCCTTGGGGCTTCATGATGCCCAATATGAACATGAGGATGTTATCATGAAACTTTTCTCTTCCTCATTAACAAGAGATGCTAGGCGATGGTATAACAACCTTCCTATTAAAGGTATCAAAACTTGGGAAACGCTTGAAAGTACCTTTTTGAAAAGGTGGGAAGTGAAGAAAGATGGTAAACTGCTCTTGTCCCAATTTCACCATATCAAAAGAAAGGAACAAGAACCTATCAACGAATTCAATGCAAGGTTTGATGCCCTGATAAAATATTTCCCTGAAAACCTTAAACCAAAGGATGAGGCAATCCTTTTATGCTATAAACATGCCTTAGAAGGACAATTTGGTATTATTTTGAGAGACAAATCCCCCAAAACTTTATTGAAAGCCCAAGAATGGGCATTTGAGATAGAGACCAAATTGCTTCCAAGTCAATTGATTGTCTTGCAAAGACAAGTGATGAAAATCTTACTACGCTGAAACGAAGACTTGAACAAATCAAGCAAGCTCAAGAAACGCTTATGGACAGGATAGATGCACTTGGAAAATAGTATAATCATTACAAATAAGACCTCAATAACCTAAATACCTTGGTATATACGAATTGGATTGGGAGGTTGGATCCTACATATGATGTATCCTCACAAGCAACCTTTTCTATTACTAGAAAACAATTGGAGATCGAAAAGGACAAGGCCGCTATTGAGGCCAAGTTAGAAATTCTGAATATTATGAATGAATAATCCAGGAAGAAGTCTAAATCTTCCATTAAAAACACTAACCCTGTTGCATCAACATTCCACAAAGACGATAATGACGAGAAGTTGAACATTGCCAAACCTGATATCCTTGTACCTTCACAAAGGCTTGAGGTTGAGGAATCCTTTGATCTCCAAGATGAGCCCGAAGATCCCCCCGTCATCCTCCATGCCATAAACTACGATAAGAAGAATGGAGGGCATGCGCCTTTCTTCATTACATTGGTGATAAACAATCAACTCCTTCACAATTGCATGCTTGATTCAGGTGCCTCTACTAATGCCATGTCTCCAAAAGTTATGAATCAACTCGGCCTAAATATTACAAGGCCCTATAGAAATGTGTGTGGTATCGACTCAAGGGCCATCCTTGTTTGTGGTCTCACCAAAGACCTTAAGGTTAGCTTAGCCACTTACTAGATATTTCCCTTCTTATGGATGTTGTAGTGATTGATGTGCCTGATACTTGGGGAATGTTATTGTCTAGAAAGTGGGCTGCAACCTTGGGGGGTAGTCTTCAAATGGATGTGTCCTATGCTACCATCCCAAACCCTGAAGGAGGTTTTGTCACCCTCTATAGAGAGCTTGTTGTAAGGTACCAAGTCGAAGGTCCCATTCCTATGAATGAGATAATGTATTTAGATGACATGATGGGTAACTTTTGTGCCATTAATCCAATAACTCAAGAAGAAGAATGTCAAAGTGTTTGTGCTATTTGGACTTTAGAATTTGATGGTGCTCACTCTAGCTCCGAATTTGGTGCTGGCATTGTTCTTATAGCTCCTTCTCATGAAGCCACCTTTTTCTCCTATAGGCTCGAATTTGATTGCACTAACACACATTGCTAAATATGAAGCCTTAATTATAGGATTGGATTTATCCCTTGACCAGAAAATCAAGTGCCTAAGAGTCATAGGCGATTCTGATCTAATTGTCTCCCAAATAAAGAAGAAATTTGCTGCTAAAAGTGAGAAAGTAAGAACATATAGGAATTCAGTTTGGGATACCATAGAACTTTTTGATGCCTTTTCAATTGAAGCTGTCCCAAGAGAAAAGATTCACATTGTTGATGCTTTACCTGTCTTTGCAACCACATTACAAACTTGCAAATAAGTGCTTCGTGGCTTGTGCAAAATGGAAGTTGTCTTTAGACTATCTGTTCTTGATAACCTTGAACATTGGCAAGTTTTCAATGATGATGCCCAAATCCTTCGTTTTTTGCAGAGTAGCAAGGAGTTTTTAGATAGTCAAGTTAATTTCCTAGTTGAGTCTATGAACTTGAAAGTGGAAGACTTGCCAAACGACACTCTTACCAAGGGAATTGTGTGTTTAGAAAGGATGTTTGATAGACATGATATGTATAAAGGGAAACCTGTCATTGATCAATTTGATGAGGCCACCTTTGAGTTTAACCTGGGTTCAAAGAATGATCAAGATAGGAAAAGGAACTACTCATGCTGAAAGGAAAAGCATAATAAACCTTATTCAAGAATATAAGGACATCTTTGCCTAGACGTATGATGATCGAAAGGCCTATAAGGGAGATATTATCCAACACGCCATTCCTCTCAAGGAGAGAGCGAAACCTTTTAGAGAGAAGTTAAGGCATATTATCCCTAAGTTGGCTCCTCAAATCCAAAAGGAACTCCAGAAAATGGTTGATGCCAAGATCATAGCTCTCATCAGATATTCGTCCTTGATGGCTAACTTGGTTGTTGTCCGAAAGAAGAGTGGAGATATTCGATTGTGTGTAGACTTTAGGAACCTTAATTAATAAAAAGTGAATGTCCATTAGAAGAAGAGTTATAAGAAGAAGAATCAAGATTAATTTTGTGCTTCTTCATTGTTGCTTCATTTTTATCTTCTTGAAACATTTAGACTCCGGATGACGATCTCGATCATAAAAGTTATAATGTCTCTTAGTCTTTTTACCTTTTGATTTAGTTCCTTTATCATCATTGGGAGTAGGATATAGCTAAGAGGGTTTGAGACCCTTGTTTTGTTTGTTGTTCCGAGTATGTTGCTTCTTTAGATGCTTGGATTTATCTTTTTGTTGTGCCACTAAGGCTTTGTTAGATGTACCTGCAACATTGATCAGTCCAAGATGCAAGAGTTTTTCTTGTTCTCTAATCAAAGAATCACAAAAAGATTCAAAGAGGACATTTTGGAAGTAGGCCTTTGACTAATACCAACTTGTCTAATGGAGTGAAAAGTATATAGAAAGACAAAATACATAGTGCCAAGCTTGGCAAGATTAACATATATAAGTTGATCATTCGTCTTGATTATCTTACATTCTGCAAGTAAAAAGTCTAAGTGTTTTGAACTTAGATAGAAAATATTCAATGCAAGAGAAATCACTGAGATTTAAAGCAATCAATTGGTTTTTGAGTTGTGGGCTCAAATCTCATTATGTTTACCAAACATAGTTTCCATCTTTTTCTATGCTGCGTTTGGGGTCTCAAATCCTTGAAGGTGAAACTAAAGATCATTAGAGATGGACATTGTGATTAATCCACATGCTTCTTCATTTTTATTATCCCATTTGACTTTCTTTAATGCATCAAGAGGGGCAATTTCTATTTGAAAGTAACTCGGTAAAGTCCTCTACTTCGTAGTAAATCCTCCATACATGATTTCCATGAGAAGTAGTTTGAATTGGTAAGTAGGATATCACTTGGACTAGCTATATTACAATATGCAGGTAAGATGGCTTCAAAAACAGAAATTAACTTTCTAGATGGAAAGTTCTTGAAAAAATCGGTAGTTTAAAAGAAACAACACTGAAAATGGACTTCGATGTCAAAGTTATGCCATTTTGAATAAAGGAATAAAAAATAACGAAGGTGCCATGTGGCAAGTGGAGGTTGATCAATGTGGTGATCGGTGCACAATGAGGTTGCCGAGTTATAAAAAGTAGAAAAATTGCCCTCCTCTAACTTTGTCTATAAGGTCACTTTTACAAATAAGTTACTTTTATAATATAAGTGACCCACTTTTATAAAATAAGTGAGAATCACTTTACATTGAAGTTACTTTATAATTTAAAGTTGCATGCAAAAAGTTACTTAAAAAAGAACAGTAAAGCAATTTTATGAGTGATTCACTTTTATGATTTAAGTGGGATGCATTTTACAATAAATTTATGTTATAACTTAAAGTTCATGAACTTTTAAAAAAAGTAACTTAACGAAAATAAAGACTTGAGTTCAAGACATCTAATTTAATAAAGTAACTTTCAACCAAGTGAGATATTACAAAAGATATAAGAAATGTTAGAAAGGAGCAAGGAGGTCCTTTTTTTAAACTCTTCACCTCGAAGTGGATGCTTGCCCCCAAAATTTTTATTTTTGCCTGCAAAAGGCTTCAACACGGCCACACACAAAAAACAAGCAAATTTCCAATTTTTTTTCTAAACTTTATAAGCTCGGGGTTAGATCTTGGTTACTCTACTTGGAAAATGCAACTTTTCTCTCTGTTTTTTATATGTCGAGCTCGTAGATAGCATAGTGCAAAGAACATACGTAGAAAAGAAAACACTGTCTATTCTTTTTCTGATTTGCCGAGATCGCACAAGGTGTATGGAAAAGAGCATACATAGATTGGAAAGGGCGCAAACTATAGAAAAACCGAAATGAAATATTAAAACAAAATGAAAGAGATTTCATAAAAACTAAAATAAAAGTATATACCTTTGGATTTGATATAAATGGCAGTGTCTTGGGAAAATAGAAACATTTTCGGATGAAATGAAAAGGGTTTCCGACTGAAAACAATGCTCTGGATGCATTGGAATAGTTTCCATGGCCTAAAAATGCTCAAAAACAACAAAATCTAGAAGTCTATTGATGCATGTAGTGACACAGGTTCAAGATCTCGATCAACAATGGGAGTGGGTCTTCATTGGGGTTCTGATACCGTGTTCGATAAACATGGTATTTCTGTTGAGTTTTGGTGTACCTTGGGAAGTGGTCCTCTTGTGGTTGTGAGTCTCTAACCACAAGAGGGAAATATTTGTGACTATGTACCTTGTACTTTATATCTAATTCCACATTGAATTCACTTAAGTCAAAAAGGTGGAATTTGTTACTTAAGGCAAACGTGACAATTAATTCATTTTGTGGGTGGATTGAGGGACATAAAGTGGGTGGATTGAGGGACATAAAGTGAACTTAGGAAACGTAACCCAAGGTGGGTTTTTTAGTGAGATTCTTTTGGGATGATCTCACCCATTGATTAGATGTGGCTTGAAGTGATCTAGGCCATTCATCTTTAGGTTTTCTTATGGATGGTTCAAGAGGGGCGCATGGGCTCATTCACTCATTTGTTCACTTAGAGAGTTTCAGAAGGAGCATTGAGAAGAGAATGGAGGCATTGGATGAGGGAAGCTTGGGCGCCTACTTTCATGGAGGGCTCATGGAGGCTTTGACCCTTATTATTTTGTGGTGAGAGTTCTAGCTTTGAGGAGGGCGCAAGCTTAGCAGGCACTAGCATTACTTGAGTTATTGCAGATCTGACAGATTCAGTGTGGAGGTAGCATACAACAACTTGTTTGTATGCAAGGGCTTCTTGATTGGTCAAGGAAGGATCAATGGCGCTTCAATTCAGTGGAATAGGCAACAAAAGGAGAGGGCGAACTTGCTTGGGTGCATTTTTCTTGGAACCTTCTAGCAAGGCTTGAGAGGAGCTTGCTACTTGTACAGGTTCCATTGTATTTGCTTACTTGTTGTATCCCATGCTTTAAACATCACTTATATACACTTTCATTCTATATTGGTTTTCCCCGAGGGTGTTTATCCAGGGTCATGTTGACCGAAAATACCTGTGTTCATTTTTCATGTATGCTTAGTGTTTAAATCAGCAGTAGGATCTTGTTAAGATCCTAGAGGAGTGCTATATGTTTTGAGGTTTGCATGTACTAACATTGGGTTACTAAAACTACTTGCAAGGGCACCTTAAAAGAGCATATATCCATCATCTGAGGGCAGAATTCTTGGCAGAAGTAAACATACCTATTTTCTGTCCTAAAACAGCAGTAATGACAAATTTGCATAACTAAACCTAGAGCCCAACAAGAGAATAAGACATGCATGTTGGGCAGCCCTCGCAGTTCCTAAAAAATCTACATGGTATCAGAGCCTTGGTGGCTAAGTTTGGCTGATTTGTAGAGCATACCGTGGATAGTTTTGTGGGACTGTTTTGGACATTTGTGGACAGCCTCTTTTCACACCTGTGTTGACAGGAATGAGGCTGTACTATTTTGTAGTGTGTAGCATCCGTTTGAGTTTCAGTGGAGAGCCATGTCGGTGTTGAAGAAAAACTGAGGTACTATGAGACTGCCAACTAAGGTCTATTGGCTCTAAGTTTCAATCTTTCAAACTGTCCTTTGTTGTTTTTAGGACAACAAATAGTTTAGTAACTTTCTGCCAATAGTTTTTGTTGGTTAAGTGTTCTTTGAGGTGCCCTTGCAAGTGTTTTCGAATCGGTGGTTAGCACATGCAATATATCTCAAAACAAGTAACACTCCTCTAGATCTTTACAAGACAAATAAGCTGATTTACACTCTAAGCATGCATGAAATGAACACAAGTGTTTTTGGTCAACATGAGCTTGGATAAAACCCCCCCCGGGAAAACCAATTTCGAATGGAAGTATATATAAGTGGTGGCTAAAGCATGAGATACAACAAGAAATACAATATGATGGAACCTGTATACAAAGCAAGCTCCTCTCGAGACTTGCCAAAGGATCCAGGAAGAAATGCGCCCAAGACTAGTGCGCCTCTTCCCCTTGTTGCCAAATCCACTGAAGTGATGTGCCCTTTGTTATCCCCGATATCTAGGGATAACTAGGAGATCATGTCTCGAGGCCCACATGGTCCTAGACATGGAGTACCGAGAGCAGGAGCGACCTGAGCATGGTCCTGGAGGACCCTTCTTCTTTTCTCAGCCAGCTTTGTCCTG
>WSFP011574316.1:0-10671 GCA_009831015.1 Picea engelmannii
TGACTTGGGGACGTCTCCCTTGGACTTGCCCTCCTAAATAGAAAGAGCCCCCCATCGAGGTGACAGTGGGTGGGGAAGCTCCTGTTACGCCGGTTTCAAAGCCCTTGGCCCTTTCCTACAAACCGTGCGATAACAGGCCCATATCCTGTTAGAATATAATGGATGTGTTCGTTTTACCATTGACAATATCTCTATTGTCACCCAACCATAGGCCGAAGCCACCCTCTGATCACCTTAACCTTGACAGAGAATCACTCTGGAAGCAAACCCTAGGCTAGATAGCCAAACAAAGGGTAGTGCACCTTTCCCCAAAGATAGCGCACCAAAAAGCGCTGATCAAATGTTCCAAACCCTAACCAAGAGATAGTCCAAGCCAAACGTGATTTGCTAGCCGCAACAGCTGCAATGACAACTCTCCTCAAACCTGCGCACAAGACTGGGCACTGCAGTGCGCACAAGTTGCTACTTTGCAATTCTGAGACTCCCTGCCAGAATGAGAACTGGCCTCCTGTATTTATATTAATTCTAGCTAACTACCTGGGCCGACTTCTCATTCTGGGTATCTATCTGTTCAGTATATATTATTATTTCTGGCCGACTTCTTTTCTTGGAGGCTAATAACCTAATATAAATTATCTTCTTGAACTGACAAGTCTTTTAGGGTTATTAGGCAACTCATTAGGGTTTCTTCTTGCTTCCCGGAGTATTCTATCCTCGTCAGGCTTACACGTGGAGGTAAATACCTCCCGTGGCTACCATAATATCAACACCCTCCTTGAGGAATTTCACCCAGCTCTGAGAAATGATAAATTTGGAGGATAAGAAACCCCCACAAGTGCCAAAAGAGGCACTCTGATGATGGCAAAGAGCCTCCAATCAATATCTAGCCCAAAACCAAGCTCCACAAACCAAATCGAACTCTCCTTTGTTAACTGGTGCGCCCTCTCTGCAGAAACCCTCTAAGTTGTGCCCTCTTTCACTAACTAATGACCGGCATGGATATGAACTAAAATAGAAACTGAAGTAGAATGGCGAGGGAGGAATCTTTCACCTCCTTGGCCAAGCTTGGATCGGGAAAGGTGGAATATTTCACCATCGAGTTGATCTATAGGGTTTGTTAAGTCAAAACCCTCAAAATCCCCAAGTGCATGGACTCTCTAGCAAGAAGCCAAACATCAAAATGATAATCAATATAATGAGAGAATAGAGGCCCATATCTCTCTTTTATCCCCCATGTTCACATTTTCCCTCCAAGTGACTTTTACTTTATTTTTTATTATTCTTTAATTAACTCACTTTAATAATTAATTGGCCTTTTTACCTCTAAAAAGTGATTTATTTGTCCATATGGCTTCTTTGGCCACTGAAAGGCACTTCTCATCATCTAATCATGTAGTGCTCTTCCTCCTGATTTCGATGAGCTATTACACTAAGAGGTTTCTCCAAGTATTATGCTCAAAATGACCTTCTCAGTGAAATTAATTAAAATATGACCCATAATAACTCAAAATTACAAAAATCGTCGTAATGTAACAGAACCAAAGACTGTGCAGAATGGATCATGATGATGAAATATGATGAACGATGCAAGTTGGGCCCAATAAAACCCCTCAATATCTTATGAAATCGTTTTCACCCCCATCTGGATACTCTGGTAAGCATAACACTTTGTAACATAATAATGTCCCAAAATGGGGACATTACATCTATAGCATATAAGGATAACTTGGGTAAAACAATAAAAACTTCTCCAAGCCATAACTTTCAACTCGAAGCTCAAATTTGAGCAAATTAATAATTGCTAGAAATTTATTGAGTAGAATACATATGTCAACCCAAAATTTTGAATTGGGTACTAAAATTTCTTAGAAAGTGATAAAAGAGATTTTTGTAGCAGTAAAAGAGTGGAAATTGCAACTTGTAAATGTTGTAACTTTTCTCTCAAAACTCAGAATGAAGCATGAGTATATCCATTGGAAATATGTTTCAGAGAGGAATGCATCTAAGGAATTGTTGGCACAGGGGCAAACCCAGGGTTCAATGCTACAACAACGCACCAACAAAACCCTAACTACCAGCCCTTTCGGCAACACCAAAAAAACAGATGAAGTCTCACTCGAGGTAGAGGTAGGGGTGGTTGTAGGACTCAGGTGTCTGCAATCTTAGCTGGGACACAGATATGTGATTGTAATACTTAACAGAGCACTTAGCACCGACAGTTCATCAATATTTAACCATTATCTACTCCACAGATAAAACAAAGCATCGCATCGTTCATTCAGATTTGATGTATCTAAGCACTTATCATAGAGAAGTAGGTTAGATCTAACAGATTCAGGTACTAGCGCATTCATATAAGTTAGATCTAACATCCATATACATTATTAGCACAAAGCATAAACAGATCTATCTATTTATATCAAAGCACTTAGCAAGTAAGGACATAAACACATAAACACATTGCACAAAGCAGAGCAACACAACATATACGTGGTTCACCCCCACCCTGGGGCTACGTCCACCAACTCGTCTTCTTTATTATCTTTTTCAAGCTTCTTACAGGCACATAGCATCAAAATCCTACTCCACATAAGACAGGAAATCTGTGCGCACTCCGCATAAGACAGGAAATCTGCGTGCACTCTGCCAGATCCTCCTTCTTTGCGCTAGGGTAAAGCACCAAGCCTTCTTACAATTACTTGCACGTAGCTCTACAAGTCTCACACAGTATGCACAAAGCACTTTACAATCTTGATCACATAGATCCAACTCTAGCACTTAGCTATTCCTTATGACCTCTTCTCATTACATCACCTAGTCTTCTATATATGTTTTTACAAAATAGGCCTAAACATGGGTAAACCCATGGGCCGACATTCCCATACCCGTTACATAATCCCAAATCCCAAAAAGGACCCAAAAAGGGTCGAGATCCCACGATCTCTGCTTCATTTTGCGCTCCTCCTTCGACAGGTTTTCGAAGTCCCAAAATAAGTCAACTTGACCAAGGATCTCCCAAAACTTGGTCAAGGGCCAACATGAATCATATTTTTATTTGATGCATCGTGTATTTCATAAATTGGGATAAATAATAACCAGTATTTTAATTGATGAGATGTTTTATGCTATGCATGTTCTAACAATAATTATTACATGCACATTTCTTGCAGAATTAGAGGTGTAGAAAAGAAACTTGGTTCTTATATGAGGACTGGAGTTATGGAAGATGCTCAGGGATATAACAACCATGAGGAAGAGATCATAGGTTTGCATGTCAGCATGGGGAATGTTGAGACAGAGTCTAGTGGAAGATGAGGCAGGAAGGAGCATGTAACCATGAGAAGCGTTCATAAGGAAGTGTAGAGATATGGATAAGACAATGAAAGGATTATGAAGGCTCAAAAGGAGAAACTTCAAAGCTTAAATATGTTGCACAAGAAAGTCAACAAAGACTCTAGCACCAATCAAGCAACGAGTGCTAGAAAAGTGTCAACATCTAGATCCCAAAGAAAAAGGGATGATCATGAAAATGAAAAACATTCAAGAAACATTAGTAGGCACCATCATTCACCAAGGAAATATACTAGAAGAAATCATGCAAGTTAAGGGCCAAGGAGCAGCCCAAGTGTGTCTCCTTTCTGGAGGCAAAGAAGAAGACATGAGACAGACATCGTGTAAGGTGAACTCGAGAAAATCAAGCCACCAACTTTCAATGGTGAGCACATGAAAGGGGAAGAGGTCGAGGCCTCGATGTTGGAAATGAAGAAATATTTCCGGCTACATGATTGCCCCTCAAGGGTAAAATCTAGAATTGCACCCTACCACTTACAAGGAAAGGAAACCATGTGGTATTATCAACTTAAGCAAGCCACACACCTTGATGAGAAGAATATCTCATGGAGACAGTTCAAAGGATATTTTGAAGAGAAATGATTGTCCAAGCATTATTATGAAAGGAAGATGAAAGAGATCTTTGAACTCAAATTGGAAACCATGACAATGGATAAATATGAGACGATTTTTTTAGTTGTTCAAGTATGTGGACTTCATAAAGGATGAGAAAGTCAAAATACAAAGGTTTCTAAGTGGGTTACCCTCCTTCTATAGTGATAATATTCAATATGATAACCCCAAAACTTTGGAGGAAGCCATAAGGAGAGTAAAGCATCTTTATGAGCAAAGCAGAGGAAGGCCAGTTTTCCAAAAATCTTGAAATGACAAGACGAAAGGGAAAAAGATCAAAGGCATAAATTTTTTAAGCCACCCTTTTTCAAGAACAACTCCCAAGCAAATCAACAAGGTCAGTCAACCCAAAATGAGTACAAAGTTGTAGATTCATTTGGGAAAAGGCCAAGGCAACAACCTGTACAATGTTGAGGATGTGAGGGAAATCACTTATCTAGGGACTGCACTCACAAAGGAGAAATAATGAGGACTATCCACGACATTCAGGAGGCTAAACAATTGAATATATGGGAGGAAACATGCCAAGAATTTATGCAACCTTGGAAAACAAGAAAGAAGAATATCAATTCCCCATGATTGAAGTGGAAGGTAAGATTGATAACCAGCCCATAGCAATTTTAATTGATTCTGGAGCTAGTCATAGTTACATAAACTATAACATTGTTGAAATATTCCACTTGCAAAGGAGTAAGCATAAGAAATCTTGGTTATTTCAGTTAGCCACGAGAGATAAGAGGAAAATCAATGAGCTAGTTAAAGATTTTCAAATAGACATGAATGGACTCAGTACAAAGGTAGATGTAAAGATCGTACCATTGGGTTCATATGATTGTTTAATTGGCATGGATTGGTTGGAAAAACACCATGTTTTCCTAGATTGTTACAACAAGACAATCATGTCTTGATGAATAAGGAAAACAAGGAAAGATTCGAGGCATTCCAAGAGTTGTAGTTTTTAGAGAAATTTCAGCTATGTAGTTGAAAAAGAGTTTTAGGAAGGGATGTCATATTTTTGCAGCCCACATGAAAGAGTCAGCCAAAGATAAAATGGAAATCATTGAAAATCATCCAGTCTTGAGGGATTTTGAAGATGTTTTTAGGGAGATCCCAGGATTTCCACCAAAGAGAGACATTGATTTTCTATTGATTTGGTGTCAGGAGTTTCCCTAGTGTCCAAGACACCTTACAAAATGGGCACACCAGAGTTGAAGGAGTTATAAATGAAACTTGAAGAATTGTTAAGAAAGGGGTATATACACCCAAGTGTGTCACTTTGAGGTTCCCCAGTTCTTTTTATGAAGAAGAAATATGGAAACTTAAGGTTGTGTATTGATTTTAGACAACTAAATAAGGTCACCTTAAAGAATAAATATCATTTTTCAAGGATAAAGGAAAAATATATTAACAAGTGAGGATAAAATCGATCAGTTGAAAGGCGGAAGAATATTTTCCAAGATTGACTTGAGATCAGACTATGATCAAGTGAGGATAAAGGAAAAATATATTAACAAAACAACATTCAGGATAAGATATGGACATTATTAATTCATAGTAGTACCATTTTTACTATCAAATGCTCCATTTGTTTACATGTGCCTGATGAATGGAGTGTTCAGGGAATACCTGGATAAGTTTATGATTATGTTCCTAGATGATATAATTTTCTACTATAAGTCATAAGAGGAACATGAGAAACATTTGAGAATGGTGTTGCAAATTTTAAGGGAACACAAATTGTATGTTAAGCTAAGTAAGTGCATCTTTTATCAAAAGAAGATTCACTACTTGGGGCATATAATTTCAACAGAAGGGATAGTAGTGGTGTCAATGTTTCATCGAAACCTACATAGGAGATCTAGCTAAAGAAAGTACAAACAAATCTTATGAAGAAAGGACGAGAGATTCAATATGGAAGAATGAGAAAATATATTCACACTACTCCAATGAGGTGATCAATGAATGATGATTGACACATATGATGATCAATATGATACAATGAATGAGTGGAATACACTCATATATAAGGCAGAACATTCCATAATTAAGAAAAACAATCAAACAGATAGTGTTCCTTAGGAATGCATGCATAATAGTGATGGTCTAAATAGAAGGTCTAAAATAGAACTAGTCAGTTAACTCCTACTAAACTAGTGTGTCAAAAATAGAAATTTCTCCAGCACCCCCCATGAACATCACTACGGAGTAAAAATGAGTCTCAACAACTAGGCCATATTAGGTATTCATTTACAATGAAACTAATGAACACTGAATAAAAATGAGGGAAGAGGGAGAACCACGTGGGAACAAAACCCCCCCTCAAAAGACAATGCATCAAAAGAAGAAAAGGCAGTTGCTAGACAACTGTATTCTTCACTCCAAGACGATCCCACAAAGTCTGATACTTCTACTCACTGAAATTCTTCGTGAATATGTAGAAATATTTATGGATCTGATGAAGTCCTTTGGCAACCTGTCTAGCCTTGTATCTCTTGGTCCTGTGGACCCATCTGCACCTGAAAATATTCATTTATGGTGGAAGTGGAACCAGATTCCAAGTTTGATTCTCTAGGAGTGAGTCCTACTCCTCATGCATATATGTTTTCAATAATGGATTGCCCACAGCGTCATTGTGGGTATGTGGATCGAAAGATTGAATCATATAGAAATGCATGGGAATCACAGGTTTAGAAGTTGAAAGTACATGAGAAGGATTATCATGATGAGATCGAGTCCTCCTCGAATCCAATGGATTCCCTGCAAGGACACTTATTTCTTGAAGTGTGGAATGTGCCCCCTTTGGAATATGTTGAAGCTTCGACGGTTGCTTCTTATCTAGATGTACTACCTCCTTATTTCCATGTACAAGATCTAAGTGTATGGAATCATCTTTGATGTCTGAAACTGATGGAAGCATAAGAGTATTTGCATGTTGCACTGGAGGCGCATGCAAAGTAATATCCTTATGTGTAAGTAGAAAAGAAGAGTCATCGTCAACAAACTTTGTGAATTTATACAACCTTGATTTGTGATCCACCTCACCAATTGCAATAATTGAATTGTCATGCAAATCAAGTAGGGAAATTGAATCTGATGTAAATTCAACATTTTTACCTTTCTGATTAATTCGATAAACTGAGAGCGGATTCATAGAAAGCTTTGGAACATGTAAAAAATTCTCAAAACTGTCATTAGGGAGCTCCCCTCTCTCCTCTCATGTTATTGTTATTGGAGTATCATCCCCCATGAGAATAGGGGGTCTTGAGCATGAACTCAAAGAAGTGGAAACTTCCTCTTTTGATGTCATATGATGTGATGAGCCAGAATATATAATCCATGAATCATATGAGGAATTAATTGCAACAAAAACATGATGATTACATTTCTTAGGAGTAGGATCTTCTTCCTTTTGCTTCTTGACTCTTTTTGGAATGAAGTTTCCAAGGTTTTTATGTTGAAGTACATATGCCATGATATCATTTTGCTTCTCCATGCATGTGGATTCTTCATGATTTGGTTTACTGCAATAAGTGCATTGCTTTATATTCTTTTTCTTCCTGGAATGTGAAGAGTCTTTCAAAATTGAAGAATCATTGAAGGGTTTGGAATATCCCTCCTTCTTATTTTGTTTTTCCTTTCTGTTCTGTTTGAATGATAATTTTCCATCATGCATAGTGAGTGCATGTGATTTGGGATCCTTGATTAGGCCCATCTGAATGAGTTTTCTCTGCTCATGTGTGATAGAATCAACGAATTGATCTATGGTATGCATATTCCAATTTGTTCACATGAGATATCATTCATAATGGAAAGTGGAAACATAGACAACATATTTTGGTCCTAGCTTAGCGAAGATTGTTAGAGTAAGTTGGTCCAATTGTTTAGATTTATCAATTCCAAAAGATGTCAAGCTCAATATTAAATATTTAAACTTGGTAAAGAAGTATTGTATATTATCAAAACTTTTAGGAGCCAAGTTATTCAACTCTACCTTAACCATATGACCTCTCATCTGATCCTTCTTTCCAAAGAGACTTTCCAAAGTGGGCCAAATCATGTTTGGAGTCTTGCATGCGGAAACATGAAACCATAAATCATATGAAATTAATTTAAGAAGAAGTCCTATGGCCTAATCCTTTCAGTTCACTCATCTTGTCTTCTCAATTGTTGATGTAGGTATTGTTTCTGTCCCCATCGTCAAATTATACATTCCTCTCCTTCTGAGTTGGAATTCATCCATGGGCTTCCAATCAAAATAATTGTATTATGTGAGCATTACCACCAAGTTTGAATTTATAATAGGTGTCATATCCATCTCTCCCACTGTGTCTGAGAACCCCTCAAATTTACCCTCAATCTGCAAATGAAACTGAGAAATCACTGCAGAAAGGGCACATCAAATGAAAAATCTGTATCAGTTTCAGCAAGAAATATTTCAGCTTCGTTTTTTATCAAACAGTGAGGAATTTCTCCAAAGGGTTGAAAACCCACTTGCAGAATGGGTCGATTTACTTCTTACGTGGGTCGTTTCCTCAAAAAGTTAATATTTTGGGAGAAATCATTGAAAAATGGACACTTTAAATGAAAAAATTATATCAGTTTCAGGAGGCGATCTTTCAGCTTCCTTTTTGAGAAAACGGTGAGGAATTTCACCAAACAACTGAAAACCCACTTGCAGAATGGGTTTATTTACTTCTTTTGCGGGTCGTTTCCTCGGAAAATTAATATTTTGGGAGAAATCACTTCAGAAATGTACAACCACAGATTTTTCTCACCGAAACTCTGATTTTTCTTATTCTCTGGCTTGTCTATCTTTCTCCAAGCAACGTAGCTTTGATACCATGTCAATGTTTTATCGAAACCTGCATAGGAGATCTAGCTAAATCAAGTACAAACAAATCTTATCAAGAAATAATAAGAGATTCAATATGGAAGAATGATAAAATATATTCACACTACTCCAATGAGGTGATCAATGAATAATGATTGATATATATGATGATCAATATGATACAATGATGAGTGGAATACACTCATATATAGGGCAGAAAATTCCATAATTAAGAAAATCAATCAAGCAATTAATTTTCCTTGGGAATGCATGCATGCATAATAGTGATTGTCTAAATAGAAAGTCTAAAATAGAACTAGTTAGTTAACTCCTACTAAACTAGTGTGTTGAAAACATAAATTTCTCCATCAAGTGGATCCCGAGAAGATAGAGGCCATTAGAGGATGTTCAGTGCCAAGAAATTTTACAAAATCCAGATCATTCATGGGTCTTGTTGGTTATTACCGAAGATTCATAAAAGGATTCTCAAATATTGCAAGTCCAGTCACTTATTTGCAAAGGAAGGGAGTGAAGTTTGAATGGACTCCCAAGTGTGAAGAGAGCTTTTAGTAGATGAAAAATATTTTTACAAGTGCGTCGATATTGAAGATTGCAGATCCGTATGAAGATTTTGTTTTCTACATTGATGCATGCAAGGAAGGACTCGGTGGAATTATCAATCAAAAGGATCATGTGGTATGCTACGAGTCCAAAAAATTAAAAGAGCATGAGAATAATTATGCTACCCACGATCTAGAATTAGTAACAATTGTACATGCATTGAAAATGCGGAGACATTACCTCATGGGGAGGAAATTTGAACTAAAGATAGACCATTTTGGTCGGAAGCATTTGTATGGAAAGCCAACATTAAATTCTAGACAAATTAAATGGTTTGAATTTCTAAGTGAATGTGACTTTAAAATTAAGCATATAAAGGGAAAGGAAAATCAAGTGGTTGATGCACTCAGCAGGAGAGCTTATGAAGTGCATATTTCAACCATCGACATGCACAGGACTGATATAAAAGATCAAATCATTGCAGTGGAAAATTCAGATCAACAATATTTAAAAATAAAAGAAACATTACAACAAGATGATTTTTCAACAGAAATTTAATTTTTATGAGCTTAAAGAAGATGGAATCCTCATGTACAAAGGAAAAATATACGTGTCGAAATCCAATGAGATGAAAAATGCAATGCAAAAGGAAATGCACAATGTGCCATATGTCGGGAACCTAGGATATTAGAAGACAATTGTAGTTGTAAAAATCCAATACTTTTGGCCATGGATGAAGAAAGAAATGACTAATTACATAGCCAAATGTCCAGAGTGTCAAAAAGTAAAGACTGGATATAGACATCCAGCGGGGCTGTTGCAACCATTGTCCATTCTGGAATGGAAGTGGAATTTTTTTACTGTGGATTTTATTACAAAATTGCCCAAAATAGTGAAGCAACATGATTACTTCATGGTGTTGGTGGATAAATTAACTAAGGAAACACATTTTTTTCTTGTAAAGACAACATACAAGGAAATAAATATTGCAAAGATTTATATGAAAGAAGTTTCTAGGCTACATGGAGTGCCTAAGGCAATTTTTTTATAAATATATTCAAAGTTTACTTCCAATTTTTGGAAGGGTTTGTTCAAAATCTTTGAGACAAATCCAAATCTCATTACAACATATCACACAGAGTTAGATGGGAAAACAAAAAGGACTAACAAGTTAATTGAGGACATGCTTAGAATGTATGTGATGGAAGATCCATCAAAGTGGGAATATTATATCCACTTAGTGGAATTTTCTTAGGCTAATGGATATCATATCTCATTAAAAATAAGTCCATTTGAATCAATGTATGGAGGAAAGT
>WSFP011574324.1:0-10671 GCA_009831015.1 Picea engelmannii
ACGAAAAGTGAACATTGACTCAACAAAAATCCAAAAAAATGTTGAAAAAGGTGCTAAAGATCTTCTTTGTTTCCCATGTAGGTGTTTGCTTGCGAAGATGTTGGAATGGAGAGAGCGTGAGCACGAAGAATATGATCTTATGGCTTTAAATGATCTGGGGACCGTGAATTCACTCCAGCAATGTGGTCTATTAAAATTCTTCAAAGTTCAGGGCATGAGAGCCCAACGGAGATTACTAGAATATCTGGTTCATATGTGGGATTCAGAACAACAAGTGTTCCATGTGGGTGTTCATGTCCTCTCTTTGGATATTGAGGATATTTATTTCCTAACAGGGTTTTCACGTCGTGGGGCACGCGTGACTTTGACAGGTGGTCGAGGTGGTGGATTGCCCATGAGTGAGTACATTCGTGAGCATTGTGAACCTGATGCTAAAAGACGTAAAGGAAAAGTAGCAATCCGAGGTGTGAGAGATTTAACCCTCAGGACCATCTTGTTTAGTGTTGAACGAATGGCATGGAGGGCTTCGCCACACATGGCACTCCAAAGTTACTTCCAATATGCTATTGAATGCTTGGATCCTCGAGTATTCAATTGGTGTGACGGTCTATTACGCAGCATGAAAAATCAACTCACGAAAAGCAAGAATGGGGACCTCAAACAGTTCGATTATGGGTCTATTTTAGTATCTTTCTTCCTCGAAAGAGTTCCACACCTATGCTTGCAAGTGGAATGGGGAATACCATCCCCGAGAGACCCACGAATGAAAAGATGGTGTGATCTGATGACATGGCATGTGGCGGGCCGGATTGTGAAGTATGATGATGCATTCTTCAATTGGTTGGGACCGCAAATCCTGATGATTGATGATTATGCTTATGTCGGTCTAGAATTTCAGGGTGATCTAGATTTGGTTCTCCCTGGGGGATCTCAATGGGGAGATCTAGGTAAGAAAGGCATTTGTGTTTTTACAATGTTTTTATGAGTTTTAAAATATTTAATGTTTTTGTGTTTCCAATCGAAAGACTAATCAAAAAAAATTCAATCATGCAGATGTAGGGCCACATCAACCCCCGAGGTCTTCTCCTATTCAGAGGCGAGGAGAGGCAAGCATAGTAGCTGGATGGGATGCCAAGGATTATGATGCGATAGAGCAGAACCTGGAAGGCTTGATGATAGACATCCCTGATATATCCATCGAGGAGATCCCGAGGCGTTATCAATGCCATACTGTAGGCATATCCAGCTTACTTAGTCGATTACTACGTAGGGTAGCGAGAGCAGTAATATGTTATCGCGAGAGGCACCCATGAGGACATTTTGTAGGGGCCATGGGCTCCATATTTTGATATTTGGATGAAAACTCTTTTTGTAAACATTATATCTTTATATATATACATGAGGCTTTTACTGGTTTACTCTGTTCTTTGTATAATATGTGAAATGTGATTAGAATTACAAATGTCTCAAATGTTTGTCTAGTACATAATTAGCTAGAGCATCAGTTAATGTATTTAGACATCTAGGAATGTGTTGATATTCAATATAATCGAAATGGCGTTCCAAGAGGCGGATTCGCAAATATACCCGTAGTAGAGTAGGGCTTCGGATAATATAGACATTGTTTAACTGTAGAACTACTAGCTATGAATTAAGTCGTATAATGAAGCGACAAATCCCAAGCGAAATAGCACTAGTCAATAATTCGATGACCGTGCTATACTCCACGATATTATTGGTCGCTCGACCGAGACAAACATCTTGTAGACAAATAAGTTCGTTTGAGGGTGCATAGATTGCCCACGCAACAGAAGCTAAATTCCGGGTACTATGACTAGCACCATCGGCGAAGCCAATATAAGGTAGCGAAAACACCGACATCTGGAGACCAAACACAATGCAGGGTAAGTTTCCAGGGGTAAAAGTAAAAAAACAGAAACACACTAAAGTAACACACAAGAGTATAATATAGTAAAAATACAAGTGCTTATGCAGAGATAGGCTAAGCGTAGTACTTCTTCAAGTAAAGCCCATTTCCGGGTTCACTCAAAGGAATGCCATCGTAATCTACTAACTCGTAGGCTCCCTTCTCCAACACTCCCTTAACAATGTAAGGGCCTCGCCACATAGCCTCAAATTTTTCGGCTCCTAGCAAATCACGATCTTGTTCATAGAGGAGAACTAGATCACCTTCAGAAAACACGCGTGGTTTGACATGTTTGTCGTATTGGGATTTTACATGTTTCTTCTGGGTTTCAATAACTAGGGTGGCATCGCGACAGGTTTCGTCCAATTGTGTAAGATACACCAGATGTTCCTCCTCAGCAGAGGTGTTTGGGAGAAGTTGGACGGCTAGTTTTAACGATGGAATTTCACATTCAATCGGTAGAAAAACTTCCAAACCATACACTAATTGGAAGGGTGTAAACCCCGTGGCTGACTTCAGGGATGTCCGATAGGCCCACAATGCCGAGAACAACATCGTGTGCCAACTCGTTTTGTGAATTTCGATAATCCGTCGAATCACGGTAATAAGTACTTTGTTTATTGCTTCGACTTGGCCGTTGGACTGTGAATAGTAGGGGGTTGAGTTTTCATGTCAAAGACCCAACTTTTCCGTAAGCTCAGACATCATAAAGTTTTGAAAGTGGCTACCGTGATCAGTGACGATAGCCTGTGGGATTCCAAATCGTGTAATAATGTGATTGAAGATGAATAGGGCTGCAGTTTTACCCATGTTGTCGAATGTAGGCATCGCCTCGGCCCACTTCGTGAAATAATCTACGGCTACAATAATGTACCCATGCTCCCCGACCGAGTGAGGGTTATATGTCATGAAATCGATGCCCCATTTAGCGAAGGGTCCAATGGAAACTACAGGATGTAAAGGAGCGGGGTGAGATCTTATTTTGTTGTTGTATGTTTGGCAAGCGTGGCATTTTTGGACGACAATAATACAATCTTTGAAAAGAGAAGGCAAAAAATACCCAGCTCGTAAGATCTTTTGGGCAGTAGCATACCTAGACATGTGACCACCACATGCTCTAGAATGGCAATCATTCATAGCTTTCTCAGCCTCATCATAAGTGAGACATCGGCGAAAAACGGAGTCAACTCCACAGCGATAAATAGTATCACCGAGGATGATATACTGACGGGCTTGGTAACGTATGCGACGACGGTCAGTACTAGATAAATCGGGCCGGAAAGTCTGAGTCTAGAGATATATAATGATATCTCCATACCAAAGGTTATCGGAACTTATTAGAAAAAGGGATTCATCAGGTAATGAATCTTCTGCTACATTTTTCGTCTCAGAACAGGGAAGGTCGCATATCAATTCGGCAAACACCAAGGATTTCTTAGACTTAGCACGTTCAAACTCTAAGTCAAACTCCTGGAGTATCATAATCCATTTGGAGTATTTTCCCCCTAACAACTGGCGTGTAAGAATGTGTTGCATATTGGAAATCATGGTGGTCTTGCGTAAAAGGATATAGTGTCGGAAACGTTGGACAGCTTGAACAACTGCCAAGGCCAGTTTTTCAACATGTAAATACTTGGCTTCGGAAGTCGTGAGACTTCGACTCAAATAATAAATGACATGTTCGTCATGAGAATCGTTCTCTTGGACCAGAACCATGGTGATGGTCGAATCTGAAGCAACGAGATAAAGGAAATAATCTCGACTATAATCGAGCGGGAAACGTAGTGGGGTGCGGGTTAAAGTCAATTTCAAAGCGTCGAAGGCTTTGTTAGCAGTGGTGTCACATACGAATTCAGAGCCTTTCTTTAAAAGTCGAGTGAATCCGAGCATTAACTCAGCGTAGTTTGGGATAAAACGATGTAGAAAGTTTGCCTTCCCTTGCTAACTTTGTAGCTGGCGAAGTGAAGAAGGGGGAGGGAGATTGAGAATGGCCTCAACCTTCAAAGGATCTACCCTGATCCCTTGACGTGACACAATAAAGCCTAAGAGTTGGTCAGACTCCACACAAAAAACACATTTGTGTGGGTTTAATCGTATAGTATAGAATCGATAGCGAAGGAAAATGGCTCGGAGGTGTGTCGGATGATCAGTGTGGTGCATGGAATGGGCCGGTAGGTCATCTAGATATGGTTGGACAATGTGCTTTATATCATGAAAGGCATAAGACATGGCACGTTGAAAAGTCGTGCCAGCATTCTTTAAACTGAAGGGTAATTTCCGGTAGGCGAAAGTGCCCCAAGGACAGATAAAATGGGTTTTATGTTGATCCGCGGGCATGATGTTGATTTGATTATATCCGGAGAAACCATCTATCAAAGAGAAGATTTCACTCTTGGCACAATCGTCAACAATATGGTCGACGAAGGGGGTGGGAAAGTTGTCTTTAGGACAAGCTTTATTAATGTATCTATAATCAACGCAGACGCGGATCGTACCTTGTTTCTTGTTAACCATAATGAGATTGGATACCCAATCAGTTAAAGCCACAGGGTAAATAAAACCAGCTTTAAGAAGTTTTTCGACTTCAAGCTTGATAGTGGCTGCTTTGTGAGGGTGGATCGGGCGAAGTCTTTGCTGGACGGGTTTAGGGCCCGAGTATGTCTTAATTTCGTGTACAACAATATCGGGGTCAATGTCGGGCATCTCTTCGTAGCTCCACGCGAAGATGTCACAAAATTCTTGGAAAAGTGACTTATATGTGACAACTTCATCAGTGGAACATGAAGCTCCGATATGGACATTTTCAACAACTCCAGGTTTGATAGAGATGTTGAAGGGGATGGTGGGTGAAATGTTGCTTAAGTTCCCTTCATACAACACATCGTGTGGAGAGTTGGGAACCAAAGTAATAACAACAACGGTCGACGGGGTTGAGATCTGTTGGTAACTCTCGAGTGTGTGTTGTTCGAGGAAGAGAATGGAATGATGATGCCCATCATCCCAAGGGGTATCTTCCATCAACATAACCGACATAATCATCTCGTCCGTGGGAAAAATGACGTGGAACGGGTCAGGAGATGAATCACCGAGAGAGGGAGTAGAAGGTTCAACCGATTGAATGGCTTAGTAAGCAGATTCAATTGGACTTAAAGGCATCTGGTCACCGTAGCGAAGATAATCACCAGGTTCGGGTACTATCCATGGGTCGGAAGACTCGGGAGGTTTGCAGACAGAGGTGGAGATCATGTTAATTGAGGCAACCAAAGGAGGTGGAACGTTGGGTGGAGGGATTGGAAATGTACCCATCAAAGTGGAATCCTTTAGTAGACCCACACTGACATTCTCATATCCAGGGGGTGTTTTTGCAATGAAAGGTACGTTGTTGGTATGTGTATCAGAGTTGAAGAAGGCCAATTGGTCCACCGTAATTACTTTTCCCTGATGTGGAAAACACACGATGCGGAAAAGAGTGGACACAACTGCACGCATGGAATCGATCCAGCTACAGCCAAGTAAAAGGTTGTAATCGAGAGGAGCGTCAAAGACCTCAACTTCAACGTTGACCATTTTTCCTTCTAACGTAATAGGCAACGAAGGGAGGACACCGTAAGGCTTAAATCTAGAGCCATTAAAGGCCTTGAGCGTGTTGTGTGATTCGGTTAAGTGAGGAGAGTCGATGGCTTTCCATCAGGCAATAGACATGACACACGTTGAGGCACCCTCATCAATAACTGTTCTAGAATAGTTCTTATCGAAGATAATAACTTATATTTGAAATGCGAGTTGATGGGGTAACCTTGGAATGTGATCTTCCAAGTCAAAGATTATTAAATTTGTATCTGTAGGGTCGATTCCACCAATAGATTTCAACAGTGCCTTCCGTTGTGTAGGACAACTCTAAAGGACTTCGAGGGCTGACATCGCAGACGGTGCTTGTGCCAGGTCTTCTACTATACTGTAGTTTTGGGCAGCACGCGCATGAGGATTGAAAGCAGACTTTCAAACCACGCCCTTGGGAGGAGGGAGAAGGACTGTATCGGGGTTTGGTCGTTCAAGATGAAGAGGACCGTTGGAAGGTGGATCTGAGGGAGATTGTTGAACCAACGAAGGTGGTATATCATAAAATTTCTCCTTGGAGGAAGGGTAATCTTTGGCACGAGTGGTAAGTGTGATGTCATTCTTCTTTGAATCACCATTACACATAAGTACATAGGAGGTGGTAGAGGAAGAAGGTTGATCATGGATGACCAATTGAGCCTATTGTTGAGAAAGGAAGGGTTGAGATAAGACGGCAGGGGTCGGAGGTTTTGGGGTCCCTTGGAGGAACTTCGTGACCTCAGCGCGTCTCGGACAATCCTTCGTGTAGTGATCGTCACCACAGATGAAGCAAGGATAGCGAGGTTTGTGTTTGTCCTTATCTTCAACAGGTTGTGTCTTGGTCTTATCGGATTGTGGGTTGTTATTCTTATCCTCCTTGTTCCTACCGTTCCCTTTTTTAGGTTTATTCTTACCGGTAGGAGTCGATTGAACGGTGTTTACGTCTGAAGTTTTACCGGTGGGAGGGGTGGGCATCAGAGCAGTTTGATCATTAGAAGCATGGGATTTGGTTGTGGTGTGAGAGGTCTGTGCATATTGAGGTTGAGCATGGAAAGTACCTATCACACCATCAATGGCATGGGAAGAAGTTGAGGTCGTTGAGGTGGTCGTGGTAGAAGGACGAGGTGCATCAGGGAGCAAATCGTATAGAGTACCCATTTGTGAATAAACAAGATCGAGATATTGGGCACGATTGATCGCTTGTTCTTCTATGACAACTCCACCCATAGTGATGTCTTTAGATATGTCATTCATGAAGGATTTCGTGAACCATTCTGCCAACAACTGATCGGGAAGATCGAGTTTGATTAGACGACGTCTTCATCTCCACTCATGAATGTGATTAGAAATATGAGTGGCTTTACTTTGCTTGAAAGAACTCAAAATCTCGGTCCCCGTTTCATAATGGATTGGCAACTGGTAGTGAGTGAGGAAAGCCATAGCTAGGGTATTGAAATCGGTGAAAAATCCTCATGGCAATTCGATATACCACTTCGCGACTGAATCTGTGAGAGTTTGTTGAAAAAGGTGTAACCGAATGGAGTCATCCATCAAAGAGTTGGATGAACAACAAAGGTGGAAAGTCATTGCATGACTGTTCGGATCCTCTCCTGGTTTACCATCGAACTTAGGAATGTCAGATGGGATTTTGGCCGGTATAACAGGCCAATGAGGAGAGTGAAGAATAGGGTCATTCAAAATTCTAGACAAATCGGGGAGGTCCAAAGTGGCCAAAAAGGGTAACTGTCTATTCATGTGAGGGTACTAGTGACTTTGGGGAGGAAGTCCCGTCGGTATACCAGTAGGACCATAAGCGGTTTGCATATAATGTGAATATCCGGGAAGGTTCGGTTGTTGGTGTGGAGGTATGTAGCCCGTGGGGTTGGGTTGGGTAGGGATGTTCCCTTGGAAAGGAGTATTGGACTGAACATTTGGCCCCCAACTGGGATTCAAAGAACTAGGATATGGTTGACTATAGTTCGGGGGTACCGAAACACTGGTTTGAGAAGGTTGTCCTCTAGAGGGTTGTGGGTTAGCTTGAAGGTTCCAAAGGTGGGCTAACAAGTTTGATGCGTTCGGTCCAGATTGCAAATTATAAGTTCCAACCTGAGAATGTCCTCCATGAGGAGGTACCCCAGTTTGAGCGTGACCTCCGGCTTGAGGTTGTCCCCTGGCATAAGATTTCCCCCCAGCGGGAATATGGTAACCTAAAGTGAATAGATGATGAGTGCTACCAGTTGGATTAGAACCACTAGGGCCAGATCCGCCATGAAGAGGTGGATAAGACCCTCCGAAGAGGACTTGGGAAGGGGTGGGAACATAACTAGCAGAGGTATTATGCCCAAGCGATACTTCGTATGGAATGTGGGTATGGATGGCAGTAGAAGAGTTCAAAGCATGATACCCAAGAGGAAGAGAAGGGGTAGGTCTAGAAGGACACGGTGTACCAATGGGGGCCTGGTTAACCACTATATTCTCGGAAGGAGTAGTTGTAGTATGAGGAAGGATTGTAGAGTGGGCCATTTGAAAAGGGACGGTTGAATGAGGGCTAACTGACTGGGCTTCTGAGCTAGCAAATAGATAGGCAGTTCTACTGGCAAGATGACCTAGGGAGATCGTGAAGACAATAGACGTCTTGGGTGGTGCGGGGATAGCGGGTATATATTCTCCTTCCTTTGAGCCAAAAAGGTCTCATACTGTACGAGGTGGACTTCTAACTATGTCAGTAGTCCAGAAAGGATTGTCGGCTCCAAAAGGTCCGATTAGAGTTCCGGAAGAAACAACAACAAGTTCCATGACATAATTCATCCAGAGGAAACGTCTTTCATATCTAGGAGTGATGTAGAAAGCGTCCATAGAATCAGAAATAATTCGGAAACTTTCCAAAGAGGCTGAACCTTCTTCTTGTGTTACGTTGGCATCTTGGACTTCACTCTGTTAAGGAGAACCCTTCGACGGGCGAGGGGGTATAAGGGTAGAATCTTCCATGTTTTCTGGTGGAAGTCCCTGTACCCTGCGTGAACGACGGGGAGGGTCTATGTTGGCGGAACCAAAAAATCTACGGAAAAAATCTATGTCCAACGATGTAAACAAATAGCACGCGGTAGTAAAATCTAGGAATCAAAACCAAGTAAACAAACCTTCCTATTCCGAAGTCACTAGTTGGTGATGAAATCCATCGTCGCGACACCGAGACAAGAAGGGGTTGGGCTAGGGTGGAAAAGTTACATTGATGACCTGCTTAACGGATTTACACCCTGGTTCAAGCTCCCACACATAACTGTGGGTATAGCCTCCAAGGAGCCTGAGTGAGTTTGGCCAACATCGATTCCAGGTATCGTGGAGACTTGCCCCTCCAAAGTCACCTTGTGTAAGACCCTAAGAAGATAGGCTACTAAAGTTACCACAAACAATAGTGATGCATGGGGAAACAATCGACAGTCCGATCCACACGCAAGGGCAGGGTATCGAGCCCGAAATCAACTTGAGAGGCTTCCACTCATCATTGTGGGTATACCTTCAAGCGATCCCCAGAGTATGTGAAATCTCTACACTGAGACCAACAAAGCAGAGTGAGTGACTCTGCCAATGTCAATGTGACCTCAGGTTTGACCCTTATGCGAGAAGGGCTTCCCAGGACAAAATGTTGCAAATGGATTTGACCACTCCATATCACAAGATACTATGGTGTGTTTTGTTCTTTGGAGAGTGTGTCTCTCTGCCTATTCCAAAGCTTTAGCCTAGCTAATGTTGGTGTAAAAGAGCCCTAGAAAAAGTTACTAGTTGAATTTTAGAGTTTCACAATATTATTAAAGGTTGTTGTTACTCAAGAGGGAGACGGGAATGAAACCAATGTTGTGTGAGACTTTGACCCAATAACGTGTAAATAGAAATGGATGATGCAAAGTTTCGTTCGATGAATTCTATCTACAATAGGGAGAAAGATTTTTTCTGGAACAATGCAAACTACGAAGTACAATTCCTTTTTTGAATGTAGTACCAAACAATCATTAACAATGTAATTTCACTATTCGTTCTTTTTCAATATTTCAAGCGCCAATGTCTTCCAAATAAATGATAGCTTAAAAGACTTATAAGACTTTAAATATTTTAATTTTTTTTAGAAACCAAAAGCAGGGATGGTACTAAGAAAAGGTAAGCAACCAATTAAAACAAAACACTCAACAAACACCCAAATCGATCTTTCAATGGAGATAAAAATAAAAATTGACAAGAAAATGTCTTTTCAAATATGAACAAGAAATGTTTTTCTAATCATTAAGCGATCCAGAAGATGCAACCAACTTACAAATCCAAACCCAAAGCAAGAGCTTTGATCGAGCAAGCACTCAGACACAAGTCTAGATATTATATCCTTGACGGCAAAAACAAAGATCGAAAAAAGATCAAAAGAGAGGTGTTCGATCTCTGAAATCAATCAAGATCAAGTTGAAACAATCATAAGCATTCAAGAACTGGTATAAAAAATATTTTTACAGCTAACTGAAGCAAAAACTGGGCAATAGTAAAGGTCAATACCCAATCCAAAAAGATTTCAAACGTCGTTGTGGGCAGGTAGTATAACGCAGTGCGAAAATGAGTGGTTTCCGCAGGCCAATAATCAAGCAGGTCGCGGAAATCCCGTACTGAAACAAGCTACCAGGGTGTGGAAATGGAATGTTTCCTCGGGCTACCAATAAGGTGCAGTGCAGACGCGTTTTACAAAATATAAAATTTCTCAAAAAGGACAAAGGGTCTCAGGAAAATTTTAAATCCAGTGAGTCTAATTGGGTCTCCCGCAAACTCAGAGACTGGAACAGAAAGTAAAAGATAGGCTATGAGCAAATGGCCAATGAAAAACCACAATCAAGTTGTAACTCCCCAATGGAGTCGCCAATTTTGTTAACGGGCGGACATGAACTAATCCCCCTAGATGTAACACATCCACTATCATAATTTAAAATTTTTGGGTTAATTTCCCACAAACCTGCCTTAGCGAAATGTCAATCCCTGGTTCACTATCGGGATTCAGGGTTTCTAATGTCAAAACTCATTCACCCCCATGACTCACGATCCTCCAAATCCCGATGCGCTCCTTACGCATTAAGTCCCCAGGCCAAGCCTGTGGTTTACTGCCTTTACGACCG
>WSFP011574333.1:0-10671 GCA_009831015.1 Picea engelmannii
AAGCAAGCTCGAAGGCAGTGGTATTTGAATTTTGACAGGCTTATGACAAAACAAGGTTATAATAGATATCATTATAATCACTGTGTTTATTTTAAAATGATAGAAAATGGAATCTATATTATTTTTCTGTTGTATGTAGATGACATGCTTCTTGCAGGTTCTAATATGCAGTATATAAATGTGCTCAGGAAGAAATTAGCTAGTTCATTTGCAATGAAGGATTTATGTGGTGCAAAGAAAATCCTTGGTATGAGAATAAAAAGAGACATGAAAAATCATATATTGACATTGTCTCAAGGTGAGTACATAGAGAAGTTGTTGGAGAGGTTTAGAATACAGAATGCAAAACTAGTTAGTACACCTTTGGAAAATCATTTCAAATTAACCAAGGAAATGTGTCCCAAAGCATAGGAGGAGAAATAATACATGTCTAGGGTCCATTATTCATCAACAATTGGCAGCTTGATGCATGTGATGGTTTGCACAAGACCAAATATTGGACATGCAGTGGGAGTTGTGAGTAGGTATATGAACAATCCAGGTAAAGAACATTGGGAGGCAGTAAAGTGGATTCTAAGGTATTTTAAAAGTACTACTACTCATGCATTAAGTTTTGGATGTTCAAACACTGTTCTACATAGATATGTTGATTCAGATATGGAAGGTGATAAAGATAGTAGGAGGATCACCATAGGGTATGTTTTTACTATAGGTGGAATAACAATAAGTTGGATTTCAAAACTACAAAAGGTTATTTCACTTTCAACAACAAAGGTAGATTATGTTGCTTCTACAAAGGCTAGTAAAGAGATGATTGTTGGCATGTTTATAGGCAGAGTGTTCTTTCCATTGATGGCAAGAACAACAATGATGTTGGCATGTTTACAGGAAGAGTGTGCATGTCATTGAAGGTAAGAACAACAACGACATTGGCATGTTTAAAGACAAAGTGTGCATTGATGGTGAAATAGGAACAACGTAAGCTCAAGTGAAGAAGAAAACAATATGCAGAGGTGAAAGCTTCAGAGAGATAGAGGTATGAGATACACAAATGAGATCCCATACATCAAGGATCGCAGAAGGATAAAAGGTCATGTCCTTTAACAATTAGAGATTTGAGAAAGCCAAAACTCAGTAGGAGGAGCGACAGTGGTCGTTGGATCACCAATCCCAAATACCTAATGTCCATTAGATCAGAGTCTAGTGAATAGAGGAAGTGCAGAGGAGAAGTACAGATTTGATCCATTGGATGTAAGTGCCAAGGACCAACAATCGTCGGATCCAGTATAACTGCGAAGAGGATAAGGCCAAGAGCCATCCTCCAACTCTGCGAAATGTGAAATCATGATGAAGTCAGAATCGTTGGATCCAGAGGACATGTGGTGAGAGATCAACATTTTGCTGACTCACAAACTGGAAAAGTCAAAGGTAAGAGTTGTAGGAACTTGAGAAATGCGAAATAGCAATAAGATATGAACTGTTGGATCTAGAGGACATGTGGTGAGAGATCAACATTTTGCTGACTCATGAACTAGAATGGTCATAGGAAATAGTTGTAGGAACTCGTGAAATGTGAAATCGTGATAAGATCTGAACCGTTGGATCCAGAGGACACATGGTGAGAGATCAACATTTCGCTGACTCGCGAACTAGAAAATTCAAAGGTAAGAGTTGCAGGAAGTTGCAAAACACGAAGTCCCGATAGGATCTGGACCATTGGATCACAGAGGGTTGTGGGTCATTGATATAGAGTATTTCAGATATTGAGAGTTGGAAGAGTCAGGGTTGGCTCACATTCAAATACCTGACATGCGAAGTCGCAATTTGATCATAGTCGTTGATCAAAAGGAGAGCGTGGACTGTTGATCTGGCACGACGAAGTCTCGAAGTGAACGAGGACTGGTGATCTGAGATGGACACGCGTCATTGGATCATGGACTCTGGGTGAAATTCTCCAGGAGCAAGCAAATTTTGGGAATTGAAATTCCCGAAGGCTGGACTCACGGAGGAGATCCTGATCGTAGAATCAGGGAGACAAGTGCCTGCATATCATCAACTCCGGGAAATTGTCGTATGAAAGAAATGAAAGTTTGAGATTTGAAATATCCGGAATGCGAAGTTCCATCAACTGTCAGATCAATTTTGAGTGGAAGGATCGGATAACCTAGCAAATCTGCATCGCAAAAAGATCGAGTCGTCGATATACGATCTTGATCGAACGAAAAAAATTCACTCTGGATATAAAGATGAGAAGAGTTTACACTCAGGAAAGTTTGAGGTTTGAAATCCATGGAATGCGAAGTTTTGTCAACCATCGGATCAATTTCGAGTAGAAGGATAGGATAACCTATCACAACTACATCGCAGAAAGATCGAGTTGTTGATATAAGATCCTGATTGAACAAGCAACGTTCACTCTGGATATAAAGATGAGAGGAGTTAACACTCAAAAATGTTTGAGATTTGAAATCCATGGAATGCGAAGTTCTGTCAACATTTAGATCTGGAGATCATACAATGAACATTAGATCAGGGAGATCTATGTCAACAAGTTATGTCAATAAATATCATCCTCAAGAAAATGTGGTAGACCACGTCAATAAAGGGAATATGAGAAACCACGCCAGCAAGTACACATGTCATCTGATCGTTGAGACTAAGGATCATCTGTGGATAAAGAAAATAAGGAAGAGCCATCGATTGAAGAGGACAGATGTCAGTATATCTTCCATTCCAGAAGATATCCAATCAACAACAACAGGTTTTGAGATTTGAAACTCCTGAAGCTCGGATCACGAAGGAAACCTCAGCCATTGATGGAAGAAGGAGTGATCTGGTCCACATACTTGAGAGGACAGATCTGAACCGTCCATTCATAAGCACCTTAAATATCATAAGATTGATGGTCATGCTCCATTGTGGGGCCATAACATGCTTGGGCCTTAATTTTTCATGAGCAGGCTGAACTGAAACCATAGTTTTGGAGAAAGGATGTGTGGAGGCTTGTGGCGAATTGCAGGGTGAAAATTGGTTTGGTCTAAACCACCTTTGGACGCACCCACAATATCGTGGTCACATGAATCTCATAGCCCAAGGTCATATCATGAAATCGAGCCAACGCTCACTAAACATAAATCGAGAAGCACCTTTTGAATAAGCACTTGGTCACCACTGATGGTCACGGAAAGGAAGGGTATTAGAATCCAATGCAGCCATAATTGACTCACTGTAATTGACAGATAAGATGAAGAGTATCGACTTCCAGAGAAGCTAAGGAATCTCATCATAATGCCTAGTGATGATGAATGCATTGAGCTAACCACCAGGGATGACATAGAGTTTCCACGATGATCAGGCAAAGGACTCGACATGACAAAAGCATGCAGAACAGAGAAGTGAAGTGATTCTTTTGTCTATCTATGCAGGAGTGAGGAAGAGATGAAGTGAAAAACCTTTAGGGAAGAACAATGACGCAGTGAAGAGTATGCAGTGGCATAGCGCATGAAGCGTGTAGAAGGTGAATAGAGAGTATAAAAACATAGAACAAAGAACAAATTGTTTTTGCTGTTAAGTATGATTGATGTGGGTAGAATCATGCGATCTACAGGAGTTGACGCACAAAATAAGCAAGGAACAAAAATCCATATCTGAGAGAAGGACAAAAAGAGCATCAGGTGCGAGGAGAGACACACTGATGCAGGCAGAGTATAGCAGAACAATGATGAGACTGGTAAGCCATAGATAAATGTTTTATCACTATGATAAATTCAAGAAAGAAAATATTTATATTTCAGGGTGGTAAAGAGGTTCTAGGGAGGAATTCTGTCCTAAGAGTTTCAAGTGGCTTCTTGAATAGAGGGAGTTATAGCTTCCATTTGGTTGCATCTAGAAAAACCAGGGTGGCAGGGTGGTGCAAGGGAGAACTATTGTTCTCTGTTATACAAGTCGGTGCATGTGTGAATAGAAGTTGGTGCTTCCATCCAATTGGTGCTAGAACACTTAGGGAGATGGTGCTTCCTTCTAGTGGGTGTTAGAGAAACCAGAGAGTTGGTGCTTCCTTCTAGTGGGTGCTAGAGAAACCAGAGAGTTGGTGCTCTCAACAAGTTGCATCTTGCAAAACAGAGGTGGTAGCCTCAAAATGAGTTGGTGCTCATAATAATGATAATGTACATAAAATAAAGATTAGTTATCATATCAACAAGAAGAGGTTTTTCACTTTATGGGTTTCCTCAGGAAAGATCTATCTCTTTATATTTCATGTGTGTGATTGATGTTGAATATTCTATTTCTTACCTCCCTTCATTATTGTGATTGTCATTGAGTGCTTTGTAAAGAGTTTAAAATAAGCATAATGTTTTAATCACGGTAACAACTTATTCACCCCCCCCTCTCATTCGTCCAACAATTGGTATCAAAGAAAGTTCCCTTTATTTAAGGGTAGATCCTAGAGCTTAAACATGACTAGCCATGGAGGAACTTCAACCAATAAGGCCTCACTGTTTAATGGAACAAACTTTGGCTTCTAGAAAGTTAGGATGAGAACCTACATAATGGCTTTAGGTGCAGATGTTTGGGATGTGGTGGAGAATGGTTATGTAAAGCCAGTTGTACTAACTTCTAAGGATGACAAGCTAGAATTTAGCTTCAATGCTAAGGCTATGAATGTTATTATGAGTGGTCTTGAAGAAGTAGAATTTGTAAAAGTTATGCACTTAGAAACTGCCAAAGCAATGTGGGAAAAACTCATTTGCAACTATGAAGGTAATGAGAAGGTAAAGGATTCCAAGCTTCAAACCTACAAATTATAGTTTGAACAACTAAAGATGAATGAGAATGATACAATTGATAAATTCTTCTTAAGATTTGAGGAGATTGTGAATGCCATTAAAGGTATTGGTGAAAAGATTGAAGACGTATTATTAGTTCAGAAGATCTTAAGATCTTTGCCTAATAGATTCAATCCAAAAGTTTTTGCAATAGAAGAACTGAATGATCTTAAGACTCTGTCTATTGATCAACTCCTAGGAACTATAACTTCTTATGAAATGAGGATTAATAAAGATAAATCTACCACTAGACAAGCATCATTTAAAGCAGATAAGAATGAGGATTCTGAGCCGGATGAAATTGAAGAAAAATTTGTAAGAAGACTAAAGAAAGGATCAGGCAAGTACCAAGGCGATTTTCCCTTCAAATGTTTTAACTGTGGAAAGATAGGTCACTTTTCATCTAAGTGTTCACACAAGAAGAAGGAACAGAACTCTTAAGGATAAGAGAAGTACAAATTCAAAAGATTTGATAAAAAGAAAATTTTATGTGTAAACAATGATGACTCTTTAGAAGACACAGATAGTGACTCTTCCTCTGAATATAAGGTAAATGAATTCATGCTTATGGCCAAATAGGATTATGATAATAAAAGAACATAAAGTGATGCTAATGATGAATAATATGTGGTTGACTTGGAAGGAGAGTTGATCAACGCTTTTGAAGAGATTGGCAGACTCAGACTTAAGAAGAGAAAGAAAAAAAAATTGTTGATACAGTTTGAGAAAGACAATAAAAAACTTGATGAAGACATTGCCTTGCTGAAAGTGGAATTAGAAGAGGCAAAGAAAATCGAAGACATTCGGAAAAAATAGTTATCAGAAAAGAAGGCAAGATGTGAAGCTCTGGAAGAAGAAGCAGTGGAAACTAGGAAAGAGTTGGAGAAGTTTCAAGCCTTGTATCATCAAAATATATCAAGTATCAAATCCTTAGAAGGATTAGCCACCATTCTGAATCAACAAAGGAATCCAAATTTGAAAATTGGTTTGTTTTATGAAAAGGGATCAAGTAGTGGTCATCCAAGCAACAAAGAACCCATCAAGTTTGTCAATTCTACAACCAAAGACAACATCAAACCTATAGAAACAAAGGGAGATAATCAGCCACCAAGGAGGATTAAAGAAAACGGTGCTAGAACTGAATCTATAGAACAAATAAATAATACACCCTCTGCTCAAGGAAATCATTAGCATGTAAGAAATCGACTTGCTCAAAGAAGATAACCATTTCCCAGGTACAAAGATTTTTTCTATGGATATTGTTTCTACTATTCTAACTTTGGCCACAAAGCTGTAAATTGTTCCTTAAGATTTAGACATGAGAAATCAAGACTCCCAAGGAATAAATATCTCCCACAACAGAGAATGAGACAACCAAGTAAAAAACAACCACAAATTGAAAATTGTCAAATTCAGTTTAGAGACATGCAACTAAGGAGGTTAAGAAATAATAAATAGTCAATGAGTAGACAATGTTGCAACGATCACTTTGACTTATTGAACAATGAGATTGAATGATATAACTGTCATAACTTCGGCCACAAAGCTGCAAACTTCCACCTAAAGAATTACAAAGAAGATCTAAGGATAAATCTCTTAGCTGGAAAGCTGAGCACATGGAAAAGGAAGGATAGTGAAAAATGTGGTCTAGTACTTTCAACTCAAAATCAAAAGGACTCCTGGAATATAGACAATGGATGTTCCAAACACATGACTGGAGAAAAGGATAAGCTTTTGCCTATAAGTAAAAGCAAAACAAGAAATGTGATCTTTGAAAATGATGAACCAGGTAAAATCAAGGGTAAAGGTATGGTGAGTCTGATTAATGGAAAAGGCGATTCCCAGGATGTTCTGCTTATAGATGGCCTGAAACATAATTTTCTCAGTATAAGTCAAATGTGTGATGGAGGATGTGAAGAGTTGTTCATGTCCAAAGATTGTAAGGTAAAAAATGTAAACTTAAGACAAGTGTTGGATAAAGGCATAATGACAGATAATGATGTTCATATTGAATCCTCCCATGAAAGAGAAAAATAAGTAGAAGAAGAATCATGTCATAAGCTGAAAGCAGAAGTTGTGAAGGTTGAAAAGTCAAACGCCCAAATCAAGTTCTTGAATAGCTCCATGAACCTGAATGAGATATTGGATAGTCAGAGATCACCAAATGAAAAATCCGGTCTTGGATACAACAAGGAAGAAATCAATACTCCTAACAAGTCTAACATAGGTCCTTTATTTGTAAAAAGGGAAAGCATGTATGAGAGTGTTTGTAATGGTTTTTTCTTGTGATGAATATGGCCATAAAATCCTTGCATTGTAGGCTTCATGGAATAAAAATGAATTTACTATAATAGAATATCAGAGAAGCATGACAGGGGGAGTCATTCAATTATGACAAGAAAAGTTTGATGAAGGAGTCCCAGTGAGAGAGGTGAGAAATATTGAGTCTGCTACAGAGGACACAACTGAAGTTGAAGATGAACAGGTCCAAGAATCAAAAGGAGAAGACTCTAAGTTAGATACAAATACTATGCAGGACTCAAATAAGAGAATCCATTCTGTCAGGGGGAGTATGTATTGGTTGAATATCTGATACCTCCGACAAGTATTGCAACAGCTCGGGGGGAGCATGTTTACTTTGACATTGATGTCAAAGGGGGAGAAAAGGTCTGTTCTGGATGCTACAGTTGGAGGTCTAAGTAGAACAGTGAAGTTCTTGAGGGTTTCCATCAATGCGAAAGGGGGATATTGTTGGGATGTTTACACGCAGAGTGTGCTTTCCATTAATGGAAAAAACAACAACAACATTGGCATGTTTACAGGCAAAGTGTGCTTGTCATTGATGGCAAGAACAACAACGTCATTGGCATGTTTATAGATAGAGTGTGCATCGATGGTGAAACAGGAATAGTGTAATCTTAGGTGAATAAGAAAACAATATGCAGAGATCAAATCTCAGGAGAGATAGCATTATAACATGCGTAGACGAGATCCCATACATCAAGGCTCATATAAGGATCAAATGTCATGGCCTTTGAAACTTAAAGATTTGAGAAATCCAAAACTCAGGAGGAGGAGCGACAACGGTCATTGGATCACCAATCCTGAATACCCGATGTCTGTTAGATCAGAGTCCAATGACCATAGGAAGCGCATAGGAGAAGTACATATCGGATCCGTTGGATCTGAGTGCCGAGGACCAACAGTCATTGGATCCAGTATAACTTTGAAGAGGATAAGGCCGAGAGCCATCCTCCAACTCTGCCAAAGGTGAAATCGCGATGAGATCAAAACCGTTGGATCTAGAGGACATGTGGCGAGAGATCAACATTTTGTTGACTCGCAAACTGGAAAATTCAAAGGTAAGTGTTTTAAGAACTCGCGAAACATGAAATCACGATAATATATGAACCATTGGATCCAGAGGACACGTGGAAAGAGATCATCATTTCGCTGACTCGCGAACTAGAATAGTCAAAGGTAAGAGTTGTAGGAACTCGCAAAACATGAAATCGGGATAAGATCTGAACCGTTGTATCCATAGGACACATGGTGAGATATCAACATTTCATCGACTCGTGAAATGGAAAAGTCAAAGGTAAGAGTTGTAGGAACTCGCGAAATGCAAAGTCCTAATAATATCTGGAACATTGGATCACAAAGGGTTGTGGGCCATTGATCTAGAGTATTTCGGATATCAGGAGTTGGAAGAGTCAGGGTTGGCTCATGTTCAAACAACCAACATGTGAAGTCGCAATTTGATCACAGTCGTCGATCAAAGGGAGAGCATGGATTGTTGATCTGGCACAATGAAGTCCCAAAGGCCGAAGTGTTGAAGTGCCAAAGTCAAAGAGGACCATTGATCCGAGAGGGGCATGCGTCGTTGGATCATGGAATCCGGGTGAAATGCTCTGGGAGAAAGAAAAGTTTGATAATTGAAATTCCCAAAGTCGGGACTCACGGAGGAGATCCTGATTGTAGAATTAGGGAGACAGGTGTCTACAGATCATCAAGTCTAGGAAATTTTCATACAAAAGAAACGAAAGTTTGAGATTTGAAATCTCCCAAATGCAAAGTTTCGTCAGTTGTCGGATCAGTTTCGAGTGGAAGGACAAGATAAGATAGAAAAATTGTATCACAGAAAGATCAATTCGTTGATCTAATATCCTTATTGAACGAACAACATTCACTCTAGATAAAAAGATGCGAGGTGTTTACACTCAGGAAAGTCAAAGATTTGAAATCTCCAGAATGCGAATTTTTGTCAGTCGCTGGATCAATTTCGAGTAGAAGGACAAGATAAGCTAGCAGAGCTACATCGCAAAAAGATTGAGCTGATGATATAAGATCCTGATCGAGCGAACTACATTCACTTTGAATATAAAGATGCGAGGAATTTACACTTAAGAAAGTTTGAGATTTGAAATCCCCAGAATGCGAAGTTTTGTCAACCATCGGATCTAGAGATCAGACAATGGTCATTAGATCAGGGAGATCTACGTCAATAGATTATGTCATAAAATCTCATCCTCAAGGAAATGTGGCAGACCACGTCAACAAAGGAAATATGGGAGACCACGCCAACAATTACACATGTCATCTGATCGTTGAGACTAAGGATCGCGCGTGGATAAAGGAAAGAAGGCAAATCCGTCGATTGAAGAGGACATATGTCAGCAGATATTGCATTTTAGAAGATATCTAGTCAGCAGCAACAGGGTTTGAGATTTGAAACTCCCAAATCCCAGATCACGAAGGAAACCTCAGTCATTAATGGAGGAAGGAGAGATTTGGTCGAAAAATTTGAGAGGACAGATCTAAACTGTTTATTCAGGAGCACCATAGATATCGTGCGATCAATGTTTGTGCTCCATTGTAGGGATAGAACATGCTCAGGCCTTAATTTTTCATGAGCGGGCCGCAATTGAAACCATAGTTTTAGAGAAAGGATGCGTGGAGGCTCGTGGTGAATTATAGGGCGAAAATAAGTTTGGTCTAAACCACCTTTGGACGTGCCTGCAATCTTGTGGTCACATGAAGTTCATAGCCTAAGGTCATATCATGAAATGGAGCCAGCACTCACTAAATAGAAATCGAGAAGAGCCTTTTGAATAAGCACTTGGTCACCGCTAGTGGTCACACGAAGGAAGGGGCTTAGAAGCCAAAGCATCCATAATTGACTGGTTGTAACTAACAGAGAAGAAAAAGAGTCTCTATTGCTAGAGAAGCTAAGGAATCTCAGCATAACGCCTAGTGATGATGAGTGCATTGAGCTAACCGCCAGGGATGACGAAGAGTTTCCATGATGATCAGGCAGAGGACTCAACATGACAAAAGCATGCAGAACAGAGAAGTGAAGTGATTCTACTCTCAAGCTATGCAGGAGTGAGGAAGAGATGGAGTGAAAAACCTTTAGGGAAGAACAATGCCGCAGTGAAGAGTATGTAGTGGCATAGCGCATGAAGCATGCAGAAGGTGCACAAAGAGTATAAAAATGCAGAACAAAGAAGAGATTGTTGTTTCTATTGAGTATGATTAATGTGGGTAGAAGCATGTGGTGTTCAAGATTTGAAGCATAGAAGAAGAAAGGAACATAAATGCATATCTGAGAGAAGAACATAAAGTGCAACAGATGTGAGGAGAGAGACACTAATGCAGGCAGAGGAGATTAGACTAGCAGAATAGTGACGAGACTGGTAAGACATAGATAAATGTTGTATCACTATGATAAATTCAAGAAAGAAAATATTTATATTTCAAGGTGGTAGGGAGGTGCTAGGGAGGATTTTTGTCCTTAGAGTTTCAAGTGGGTGCTTGAACACAAGGAGTTGTAGCTTCCATCTGA
>WSFP011574337.1:0-10671 GCA_009831015.1 Picea engelmannii
ATGTATTAGGTCATTCATAAAGAGAATTCCAACCACCTATAACATTTTAAGAAAACAAAGAAATAATTTAAGTATATTTTTTCAATTAGCACACATTTTAGACTAGGGAGTACTTCCAAATCTTAACAAAAGTTTCATAATCTAAATGTTATGCAGTGCCTAGGCAAGGACATTTAATTCTTACTTATTCGGAAAAAAAAATGTTGCATGATATATGTTAGGATATTTAGAAACTTAGGAGTTAGTTAAGATCAACTTGGTCTAATGTGTCATTAAGTTAAAGTGTGTTTCTTAGTGTGTCTCTTTAGTATGTATTAGTATGCATTTTTAATCCGACGGTCACTTCCTGACTTAAAGTGATCCGACAACTAGTGTTCTCCTTGATCTTAATGACTACATTGATTTGTGACTTAACACTCGATTAGTCCATGATCTCTATTTAAAGAGCATGGAGGGTCATTTGCTAATGATTGATTGTGAGAAACTCTTGAAAGAATAATTCATACTTGTGATAATTATATGGTGACATTATAATATGTGAAAATGAATATAATGCACAAAGGTGTATGCATGAATTAAAGATGAAGAAAAAGAGAGAAGTTAGGGATGATGATCTCATGAAGATCACTTGATATATTTATGGAGATACTCATGGAAGATATCATGTAGATAATTATAGTTGAACAAACACTCTTATTATAACATGCTTGTTATGGTCACCTATTCTTATATAAAGAACTTCATTGTACTCTATTGTATCATGAGAGAATTATAGATCAATACAATGTAATATTTCATGGTATTGGTGTTCTTATAGGTTAATTTATGTGAGTATATTTGTGTTTTAGCTACCCAATTTACCAACATTTGGTATTTAGAATAAGAGAGAATGGGTGAGTGATCCTGCAAAAATCTCAGCTTTGCACAACTGGAGGAAGTTCAATCTGGATATGTGATGAGCGCCAACATGTTGCTCATGTGAAGAAATAATCTTCTCATGGTCTTCCAAATTGAATTCGAAGTCTTTGATCCAGTGAGGGAACTTCTTCAGAGTTTGGCAACAACAACCACTAATGAGGAAGACTCACGTGCAAAAGACGAGAGTTTGAGGTGAGAAACCCTAGCCATGGAATGAGAAGAGAAGGAGAGGCCGATTCCCATGTATCTATGGAGAGGGTGGATCAACCGTATCAAATTTCATATCCGTTTGAAAAATTATCAAAGCCTCGACTGTAAGAAATTTGAGTTATCATTTGTAGTGAAAGGAAGATACGATTCAAGTGATGTTCAAAAACTCAGAAGCCAACACACTCAATAAAGAATGTGCCTTGATTACGCCCTCTGTTGATTTCTAATTTTGATAGGGAGAGAGCCACCACAGACTGGAAAAAGCAAGCAAGGCACCATAATGATTCGACATTGGTGCATACCAAGAAAGGAAATGAACAGATCCGACCTTCACAAAAGTTTCGTACAGAGGAGAAGTGGAGATGTTCACAAGTAGCAGGACATAACAAACATAAATGAATGCAAAGTGGACCCCACATATTGAGTGTTGTAAACGAGACTCAGATTTGAAGAAATAAGTTAGCAGCTCTACTTATAAAAGGTTTTTTAAGCGTAGTCTAAATCTGTAGATTCAACAATTTTTTATCGGATTTTGGGAAAATTTAAATAGAAAAAATTGCTAAAAAACTTTCAAAAAGTAGAACGTTTAGACTACGCTTAAAAGTATAATTTCTCATTTGGAAGCTCCATGGAAATGAGAACGCAAAAATAACTAATAAAGTATTTCATTGAGAAGTGAAATGATGTGATGGAAGTGATTTTTTAAAAATATTTATAGGAAAGATTAATTCCATCGTGTTAAGAAAGCCACACTTTCTTCATCATCTTTAAAGTCCATATTTGGGTCAAAGTAAAGGTGTCTTGGTTATAAAAGTGACGGAGATCATGGTTTAAGGTAAAGGTCGAAATATTATTGAATATAATTGTGTGAGATGAGTAGTATGGTATTTATATTAATTGAGTTTAATGTTCATGTAATGTAATGAAGTTTTTGTAAATTTAGACTAAAGACAAGTGAGTAAAAGTTAAGAGTTGAAGTTGAGAGTTAAGTTAGGTCAAAGCCAAAGTAAAGTGGAAATTGAGGTGGAAATCAAAATCCAAGTCAAGAATCATTTAAGACAAAATGTTTTAATGGTTGTAAATTGGTTTTATGTCATTGAAAATGGGTGCATGATCAGTGGTACCTAACACTCTTATCATTTTTTATTTAAAACACAGGTGCATGATCGGTTATACCGACACCCGATTTGTTGTGTTACTTCTTTACAAGCGAGCGTGATTTAATCTGCAATTCATAATGGTTAAATGAGACAAATGAATACAAAATTCTAACCATGAAATTGAACTTATTCAACATGATATTGATTATGCACTTCATGAAATTGATAATCTACACAAACAAAACAAACTAGACAATTCAATCAGGGACGATTTTTTTAAAGAATTTTTTGATTGCACCAGAGAACACATAAGTAAACTAGAAGAAAGGTTGGAATCATTGGATGAATGGGTAAATGATCTCCTCAAGCTTAATGATAAGAAATATCAAATGATAGAATCATTGCAACAAGACTCACTGGAAAAGGTAAATACGTTGTTATCACTTGAAGGTGAAGTAACAAGAATGAACCCAACAAAAGTAATGTGTGATACACATGATTTTCTTTCAAAGTTTGATAGTTCACGTGATAGTGATGATTTCATTGATAAGGATGTACGTGTATCTCTCCCATGTTATGAGTCTCAACAAAATGATCCCAGTGATATATCTGAAGATGAAATTCATATTGAAGATGATGATTCTAATTTTCTTTTTGAAGATAAATCTGATAACGAAGATGATGAACTTGGTTGTTTTAAAAAGCATACAAAGGGATTTGGTTCAAAATTTATGAATAAAATGAGTTTTGATGGTAAATGTTTAGGAAAGAATGGGAAAGGCATTCAAAATCCCATAGAGATATGTGCAAGGCCAAGAAATGAAGGCCTTGGTTATGAAGACAATACAAGCAATGGAGACATCCAATTTGTGAAAGCATGAACATTGACAACAAATGAATTATATGCAAATAGAAGCAACAACAACAAAGAAGGAGCATAAGCAATGTAGAAGCAAGTGCAAAAGCATGAGCATAAATAAAAACAATGTTGCAGTAATTGTGGTAGAACATGTCATGTAAAAGCAAAATGTTTGAACTTGCATCCTTGCATTATTTGTGGTTCTACCAATCATGATCATCATAAGTGTTGGAATAGAGATATATCCCAGTGTCATATACATGTATAATGTGGTTGGATTGATGTGCAAGAATGAGCGAAATTTACTTTAATGTTGAAAGGATTTTACAAGTTGAAATATTCTAATGTGCAACGACATCTCTCACATAAAAGACCACGAGTTAGTTGGTATTCAACGTCAAGTTGTTATCAAGGAGTTGTCCAAAGAGTCATAATCACATATCAAAGGAAATAGTTTTCAGTCTATTCTACTTGATTCATTTCTTTGAGTAAATCAAATCATGAGTAATTTTATTGTATTGGTTCGTGGTGATCCAAAAACCACTTGTAAAGGTTAAGGGTAAGCCAAAACCCTGGATATATTGTAATCGTTACATGTAAGCCAAGGAAAAATAAGGATATGCTATATTGGTTGAGGGTAAGTTGAATAAAATCCATGAGACGGTTGAGGGTAAGCCGAAGAAAAACATTGATATGAAGATGAAGTAGTTCATATGATTGACTCAAGATCCAAACTTATCAAAGAATGGTGCAACTCATGCATGATACAAGAAGAAAATTCCAAATGAATATGTAGAAGATTGAAGATGATGCATAGTATAGAAGAATGAAGATGGGGAATACTAAAGATGATGTACAATACAAAAGACTAAAAATGAAGACAACATGGATATCCAGTTTGAATCACAAGTATTCATTAAGGGGGACTATGAAGGAATAATTCATACTTGTGATAATTATATGGTGACATTATAATATGCGAAAATTAATATAATTCACAAAGGTGTAGGTATGAATTGAAGATGGAGACAAAGAGAGAAGTTAGGGATGATGAGCTCATGAAGATCACTTGAGATATTTATGGAGATACTCATGGAAGTTATTACAGTGGAGATAGTTATGGACATGTTTGAACACAAACTCCTATTATAACATGGTTATTATGGTCACCTATTCTTATATAAGGGATCTCATTATACTCTATTGTATCATGAGAGAATTATATATCAATACAATGTAAGGTTCCGGAATATTGGTGTTCTTGTAGGTTAATTTATGTGTGTATGCTTGTGTTTGAGCTGCCCAATTTACCAACAAATCTCTTGTAAAATATTTTTATTTTGCATTAATAAATTGCCTCAAGTGGCCATATTAGTTGGGGCTGTCGATGTTCCCCATAGGGGTTTTACCATGTAAAGACATCCGTGTGTTGATCTTTGATCTAGTTGTGTGAGTGGTTACTGAAGGTGTTCATTCTTTATTGGAATACCATGTATTGTCGAACATGGTATCAAAGTGCATTTGAGGACTCACTTTTGTTGTAGATCGAGATATTGAAGTCGTGTTGTTGTATCTCTAGTTTATGATATTTCTCTACATTTATGGGACAAGAGGACTATTCCATTGCGTATGGAGTGCTTCTTTAAGCTAGAAAGGTTTTTAATTTCACTCAAAAAGTTTTCAATTTTCCCAATATATGAGCATTTCAGTTAGATCCGAAGGTATAAAGCCTGAATACACCCCTTTTTTTACAGAGATAATATTTAAGTTTTCTTTTTTTCCTTTTTAGGTTTATATTATTTTTGGTCTATGTATGCTCTTTTTCCTATGCTCTGCGTGATTTCGGTAAATAAAAAACAGAGCGAAAAGTGTCTTCTTGTCTATGTATGGTCTTTATCATGTGCTCTATGCAATCTCGACAAATCAGACACATGGAGAAAAATTTAATTTTCTGGGTAAGCTAATCGAGATCTAACCCCTTGTTGTTGTTGAAAAGTGGTTTTCTTTTTTTGTGTGAACATATGAAAATAGTTTTTTTGAGCATGCACATTGAGGCGGAGTTCAAGAACAAAAACCACCCCCACCCTCATTCTTAATATTATAATGTGTTTTTCACTAGCTCACTTGGTTGGAAGTTGCTTTATTTAATAAGAGGTCTTGAGTTCATATCTCTTTTTTGTTACTTTTTGAAAAAGTTCATGCATTCATTTTAAAGTGAATTTCACTTAAATTATAAAAGAGAATCACTATAAGTAGCTTTAATTCCTTTTTAGTTACTTTTTGCATGAAACTTTCATTTATAAAGTAATTTCATTGTAAAAATGATTCTCACTTATTCTATAAATTTGGGTCACTTCATAAGCAACTTAATTGTAAAGGCGAGGTTATAAGAAATCTAGTGAAGGAGGGGTATCACCACATGAACCAACTTCTACTTTCCATGTGGCTCTTTGGTTACTGTTTATTCCTTTTTAAAAAAATGACTTAACTTTCACGTCCAAATTATGTTTTCAGTTATGTTGGTTTTTGAAATAGTCTATTTTTTCAAGAGCTTTCCATCTAGACCATTAGTTTCAAATTTTAAATCTATTTTCTCTTTCTATTTTAATATGAATTCTCCCAGTGATCTTTTTCTTACCAATACCAACTACTTCTCATGGAAATCCCATATGGAAGATGTACTATGAAGTAAAGGATTACATTGGATTACCTTGGGAAAAGAATAAGAACCCGCCGATGGTGAAAATAAATCCAAATGGGATAGTAAGAATGATGAAGCACGTGGACTAATCAGAATGTTCATCTCTGCTAATTTAAGGTTTCACCTTTAAGGAATTGATGATCCCGATAAATCTCGGGAAAGCATTGAATCCTTGTTTGGTAAACAAAATATTATTTGTGCCCACCAGATTGAAAATCAATTAATTACTTTAAGTCCCAATGATTTTCCTTGCATTGAAGATTATTTATCTAAGTTCAAAAGACTTATAATTTTATCAAATTGAAAAATAGATATGAAGGATGACTGATGCATATATGTTATTATTTCCAAGCTTGGTAGTGCATATTCTATCTTTGTATCTACCTTTTATGCCACCATAAAATCTCCAGGTAAATCTTACCACGAACCCACTCTTGAGGATTTTTGTGATTCTTTGATTAGAGAGAAAGATAAGATTGTGCAACTTGGAGTGATCAACACTATAGGTACGTCCAACAAAGCCTTAGTGGCCCAACATAAAAATAAATTCAAGCATCCCAAGAAGCAAAATCCTCGCCACAACAATGAGCAAAACAAAGGTCCCAAACCCTATAATCCATCTTCTACTTCTAATGGTGAAAAACGAGAAAAATACAAAAGTAATAAGACTGACATACATTGCAACTTTTGTGGGAAAGATGTTCATGTGGAGTATACATGTTTTAAAAATATGGAAGCCTTAGAAGCAATAATGAAGAATCCCAACATCAATATTGGTTTTTATTCTTCTACTTATTGTTCTCATGGAAATGCACTTTCTGCTTTTGGCTTCTCCTTCAATGCAACTTATACTTCTTCTTTTGATGACTGGATTATTGATTCTAGAGCATCTTATCATATGGCTAATGATAAATCCATCTTTTCTACTCCTAATGAATGTAACACAAACTCATATTTGTTGGTGATGATAGATATCTTAGTGTTGTAGGTTCTGGAACAATTTAGGTAGATAATGATCATTTTAATGATGTATTATGTGTTCCAAGTCTTTCCTACAACCTTTTATTAGTGTATTATATCACTCATTCAAGTGAAGGTAAAACCATAGAGTTTTCACCTCACAAAGTTGTAATCAAGGATTTAAAAGATCTTAAGCATGTCCTAGCAACTGAAATTGTTGATGATATTACTAGGTTGTATAAGTTTGACAAATTTGGGTCATCATATTTTCCATCATATTTTGTTGCTCATAGTGATGACTTGAACAAACTTTGGCATGAACGGTTTGATCATATAAACTATCGCTCATTGTAGCAACTATGTAATAAATATATGGTGACTGGTCTTCCTCTTATTTCTTGTAGAGATGGTTTTTGTGCCAATTGTGTTCTCAACAATCATCATCGGGACAATTTTGACAAATGTGCCTCTTGGCCTCCTGGCATGCTTCAACCCTTTGTAACTTGTTCACAATGATTTGTGTGATCCACTTTCTTCTCCTTCTTTCTATGGGTGGAAATATTTCTTAACTTTCATTGATGACTTCTCTAGACACACTTGGGTTTACTTATTAAAACTTAAGAGTGAATTTTTTGACAAGTTTTTGGCCTACAAGGCCCTTGTAGAAAAACAATCTGAACATCAACTTCAAAGGTTAAGAAAAAATAATGCACACAAATATGTAAAAAAATAATTTTACAAGTTATTGCATTACATAGGGAATTTAAATGAAACACATTGTTCCATATACACCAAAATAAAATGATTTTGTTTAGAGAAAAAATCTCACATTAAAGGAAATGGCTAATTGTATGATCCAATCTAAAGGATTAAGTCTTCACTGTTGTGCGAAAGCCATCAACTGTGCAAATTACATAGTAAATCACACTCCCACAAAGGCTCTAAACAATATAAGATCGGAAGAAGCATGGACTGTAATTAAGCCAAATGTAAGCCACTTCCATGTATTTGGTAGTGCAACATGGGCTCACATTCCTAATGATAAAAGGAAATCATTCTAGCCTAAAAGTGAGAAGTGCATTTATTTTGGATATTTTGAATATGTCAAAGGTTACAAACTTCTTCAATCTCATTCCAATGAAATTATTATTATAAGAGATGTTAAATTTGATGAAAATATCTTGGCCTATGATCCTAATTTGACATTTGTGCCATCTTCTGTTCCTATGTTGGTTTCTTCTTCTTCAGATGATGACAGTGAGGATGAAAATTCACCTCTTCCTGCTCACCTTCCTTTATATGAGTCCATTGAACATGAACCTGTACTAGCACCACTGCTTCCCAGTTGGGTCTATTAAACATGAGAAGTAGTTGGTGATTTTACCGAAGATCCTACAGATTAGTGTCAGACAAGTTCACATTTCTTGCGAGCCTCTTCTCTTTTGGCTCAAGTTTCAGAGACTCATGATCCAAATAAATTTGCATAAGTTTTAGGTCATGCAGATTGGGACAAAACGAAGAATGGAGAATATCATTCCTTATTGGCGAAGGATACTTGCGATCATGTAACTCTTCCAAGAGGAAGAATTTTTTTAAGATATAAATGGGTGTATAGAACTAAGTATGCATAAGATGGAACTATTGAAAGACACAAGGCCCAACTACTTTACAAAGGATTCTCTCAAGTTGAAGGCATAGACTATAAATAAAAATTTTCCACTATAGCCAAAAATAATTCCATGTGCCTTTTTCTAGCCCTTTCTACCTCACATAAATGGGAGGTACATCAGATGAATGTTAAATATTCCTTCTACATGGAACAACCTCCAGGATATGTCCAGAATGACTCCATCCTTGTTCGTCACCTTAATAAATATCTTTATGGTCTTAAGCAAGCTCCTCAAGGTTGGTATGCCAAAATGGAAAACTTTCTTCTTGACTGATCCAGATTGGATTATTATATTTTTTGTCATCTATCTCACTATTTTTTGGGTGGAAAAATTGGAGGAATCAACTTGCAGGGCCATTTCGACGGTTGGTCCAAATTTGGAAATTTGAGTCCAAAAGATAGTCATAAATATGTCGGAGCCATTTTGAGGCATCAAATGATCTATTTTTGGTCCAAACCTTACTATAGAGGAATATTCTAAATTCTAGAGGTTAATACCTTTCCGACGACGTAGAACGTTCTTCAATCGGAGTTCATATGAGAAAGTTATGCCTCCCATAAGTTGACATACCATATTGATCACCATGGTGCGATTGGATGCCATGTTGGCCTCCATTACTTAGACATTTGGGGCTAGCCACGTAGTGGATTTTATAAGAAATTTATAGAAGGTCTAAAACCTTATCACAATTAAAGGTTGAAGAACTTGTCAAAATCTTATCCCTAGATGACTATGAGGCTATGTTAAATACTTGGCCACTAAGAGGAGAAGGGGTTCCATTATTTTGCATTATATATTGTTCCATAGCTAAGAAAAACATCTGAGAGTGATATTATGTGAGCATAATAGAGGAGGAGAGATTTTGTAGCAGCCATATAGGCCACATGTCAAAGACAAGTCCAAAAAGAGTTCCTCTTTCTTTATACTTGTATCATTTCTTTACCAGAGAAAAGAAAGCAAAGAAAGCTCACCTTCTAGCTGGATTTTCTCTTGTATTGGGTTTCCCAGGTCATATCTTGTGTTTATTTGTGGATGGTGTGATTTTCTTTTATTGTTCTCTAATTTTTCTGTTTTTTATCTATTTTATCAATAACTAAATATTCTGGAGATCTAAAAGAAATTAACCTTAATAGTAAAGATTTTAGTATTTTATTAGATCTTTTGTGACAAACTGTTCCAGTGGAATATACACGACAATTTACAGATCATATTGGTATTATAGTAGGTTATTATTTTTGGTATTTTTTGGAAGTTGTAGGATCTAGGAATCGTCTTAAAGAGAATTCGTTGAGAACCCTAGCCATGGCATACATGTTTTTTCAAAATAACCCCCGAGATCTAGCAGAAGAGAGATTTGAGCAATTGGAAGCACACATTACCAACATCAATTGCAATATGAACCTCCTCATGGCAGCTCTGAAAAGAAAGATCATACTGTTCGAAGATGATGGAGGCTCTAACTCAGATAATAGACAGGAGGGGAAATCATAAGATTAGGAAGAAAATGAGTCATGAAAAGAATCCGAAAAGAGCAGGTGAGTTCGAGTGCAGTGAACCCTTCACAATCCCTATTCAAGATGGAAGTGAAATTGGACATAAATCCATATCAAGGTGATATCAATGCATTAAAAATGAATCATTGTTTGCAACAACTAGAATTTTATTTAAGCATTCACCATATAGATGAAGAGCATAAGATTTCATTTTCTAGATTGAAGTTAGAGGGCCATGATTTAACCTGATGGGAAAGCCACACATAAACACTTAGGTTGGAGGGTGATTCGCTAGTAACTATATGGGAGGACTTCAAAACCCTCATCAAGTCCCAATTCTACCCTATCGTGTATGTATAAGACCAATGGATCCTATGGCACTACTTCAGGAAAAGGCAAGGGAAAAGTGTACAAGAGTACACCACTGAGTTCATAAATATGGCCATCAGGATGGGTATCTTTCCCAAGAACCTAGATGTACTCCTCATGTATCTGGGGGGTTTACACATCCATCTATGAAAGCAAGTGATTCTCTTCAAGCCAAGGACAATGGATGAGGCTTGTGTACATGAACAATACTTTGAAAACATAGGCCAAAAGAAGGGGCAACCAAGTGGTTCAAAGCAGAAAGAGCACCATGAATCTTCCAAGGAGGGGAAGAAGAAGTGGAAACAGGGGAAAGATAAGAAGACAATAACCAATGAACAACAGAGTAAATATCCCAACAACCATTGCAATCATTGCAACATTGATGGTCACT
>WSFP011574352.1:0-10670 GCA_009831015.1 Picea engelmannii
GAGTACTCCTATCTACTTAAACTTAATACCTTTTTTACGATGGGATAAGATAAGTATCGGTCTAGTCCTTAGCTCATGTGATTTTCTAACACTATGCTCTATGTCTTGATTATTTGTTACAAAAGTGTGGTCAAATATATTGCATATATGAATATAATATATATAATATAATATATATTATATATTATATATAATATATATTATATATAATATATAATATATATTATATATATTATATATTTTATATAATATATAATATATATAATATATAACATAAAACGAAATTTCAAATGCCAAATATAACCACATGACTCGCGCATAGCTAGGGCACTCATGCACAGTCGACAGTCGCGCGCAGAGCAGAGTGCCTCACTCATGCAGACTTGGACAGGGCAAGACCCCTGACACAGGAGGACAGGGCAATAATTGTAGAGCTACAAACTACAATAACTAATTATGGGGTAAGTGGCATCTTTACATATTTTTATTAGCTATGAAAATTTGATATCCGTTTTTTAGTTTTATATGTTGTATATGATATGATAACAAAATTTGTTTTGTTTATAGGAGTTTTTAAACCCCGTGCATGGGGAACCTATCGATCCTGCAACTTTTATAGGTAGCAGTGAGGGTCCAATGCAAAAAAAAGGTCGACATAACAAAGTGCAAGTGAGGATTTTTTAGCCTCCTCATGAGGTTCCCCTCAAATCCATTGATGAGCGGGGTGATTTTGACCGACATGGCATGCCGGAGCATGATGAGCCGGAGCCTGGGACTCCACACGATGACTCTGGAGAGGAACATAGTGTAGGTGCACATGATACTATTCTGCATGGAGAAGAACAAATTAAAAGCACTGGATCACTAGATGTCACCTTTCTGGTGGATGACGCATGTGTTCCGATAAAGATTCAGAAGATTGTAGGTAATTGTCCCATTAATTGATTGATTTTTTTAATGAAATTTAAATGGAAATTTGTTGAGATTATTAATTGATTAATGGATAACACGTTACTGTAGGAAACAATGTTTTCTATAGAAACTTACATGACAAAGAATTGGAGTTGTTTGGACCCACCATTCGCACACGGTGGAATGGCCAAGATATCAAAAAGAAAGATGATTTAATAAATCACATGGTGAACTTGTTCGGCAACACTTTCAACAAAAAAGTGGTTTCAAAGTTAGTCAGAGAGAATTTAAAATGCACTAGGACCTAGTATATGGATAAATTACAAATAGACCTAAAGCACGAGCTCCCTCCCATGGTTTCTGAGAAAGAGTGGAAGGCGCTAATAGAGGATGCAAAGGAGAAATTGTTTAAAAACAAGGACGACAACCACGAGCTGGTCAAGAAAGGTACAACACATGTCATATTATCAGTGAAATATGAGCATTTATGTTTTTCTTTCCTGTTTTAAGTAACAATTCCGATATCTAATTTTTTTCAAAAATTCCATATGTAGGCTACCAAACACATCCAAAGTAACAAAGGCCAGAGTGGAAAAACACGGCTAGCATAAATTAGGCCAGGGTGGCTACGGGAAACTCAAAGCGCAAATAGTAATATTTAAATGATTAATTGTGGTTAATATTTATTTAATAGTAGCGAACAAATATATGTTTTTGTTATTAGTATTTTTAATGGTGTTATGCATTGTAGTTAAATATGTTTGACACTCCTTCCACCAAGGAGGACCTGAAGCTTGGTTACAAGCATGGTTTTAAAAGTGTCATTGAATATAGAAAAAGGTTGGGCCAAACTCCTATCTCCTTAGCCACGCAGGTAAATCAAATGAATAAGGAAATCGCAGTAGCATGCTTGTAAAGTCTTTTCATATTTTATTATATCACCCTTAACTAAGTATTTATGTTTGTTTTCAAGAAACAGTGCTACTGCAGTAGTGAATCAAGCGGTATTCAACAAACACCGTGTCAGACAAGGGTCCACATGTCCAGTGATAGTGTAGAGAAGAGAACCCATTCTGGTATGTATGCTTCAAAATTAGAAATATTTACTGTGATTGTAGATATTTATTTCCCGACTTTATACTTATATATTATCTTCTCAAAATTGAAGAGCATGTAGCTCAGTAGCGTGAAATGTGAGAGAAACCAAGTGGACAGGGAATTAACGCACCAACTGTCCCATCTACAGAGTCAGGTAAAGAGAAATACTGTAATGTTAATCAAAACAATGAATTATTTATTTCAATTATATTTCAACATATCGATATGATCATTTTCGTTGTTCCATTTCACATCCTTGAACAGATGCCAACTAACCCTTCTGAGCGACATACCAGAAGTATGGTGACGCAACCACACCCCTCGGAGCATGATCACTCTCACCAGGACCTTCTTTCCACTTGGCCCGAAGAACTCAACGGCTCTTCAAATTCCCAATCGGAAATTCTGCACCCCACCGGTTCTATTTCGTGCGACCCACACTTCTCTCTTTCGGAGGATCGAAACTTCATGACTTTGCGAGTTCTCGGCTGATCACTAAACCCTCGGATTCCTGAGATAAGATGCCTGATCTTATCCCACTTCCTCGGAACTTCCACTTTATCGTAGCCTCACACTATCGCGACTTCGCCGCTCCCGACTCCCAACACTCGGTCCTCCAACTCTCGAGTTCCGATGTTTCGAGATGCCGATATTATCCTCTTGCACTTTCGGACCCTCGTGCCTCGCGACTTGATCCCTCAAAATATTGGGGCCTTCAACTCACGAGTCCCGAACTTGCGAGATCTTCGATCTCCATCACCTGTCTTGCACTCACCCCGTGACCCACACGACTTACGTCACTGTTGGAATGTCGTTCCTCGCGACTTCACGACTCTCGTTACCAACTCCCCAATGCTCTTCTTACGAGATCCCGATGAGCGATCTCTCGAAAAATCTGATGCCCTCAGTCGACTTTTATCAACACTCTACCCCTCCTGAGCTTAGAGCTTCTCCGTGCTTCTGAAATAACTCCCTGGCACCTCCGCGAAATCCAACGACCCTCATATTCTCAAGACTTCTCCTCAGAGAATTTTTGACAGTCCGTTCTTGCCGACGAAATCCCTGAAATGACGAGACGCTCCTCCACGGAAATCATCACCTTGCACACAAGGTTGTCGCGCCTGGTCCAACACTTCGATGTGCACTTCTTTTGTGAAATCCTTCGACAAATTCAAAGGCCTGCTTCTCCAGAGTTTTTTCTCAAATTCTCAAGTCCTTTTGAGAACTTCTTGCACGCACTTTTTGCGGAAAACCTTCAACAACTGCTCAGTATTGAAATTCTTCGACTCTGCACACTGACCTACAGCAGCAGTCCTTCCAATTCCCTTTGCTCAGAATCACAACTCTGAGACTTCGTGTAGACTGCACACACCTTGCACGGCTCCAGTGCCCAATCTTCACTTCTGAGAACCTAGAACAAAAGTTACCTCTATCTAAACCCTTCTATCGATGCACTCCTTGCGGACGATTCAACTGCACTCCTTGCAGGAATTCTCTGGTTCAAGATAGAGAAACAATTGAAACTAACTCCTTGTTCTCACAGACTTCACTTCAAACGTGAAATCACATACACAACATATAAAAGAAAATGTATGACAAGAAGAAAACATTCATGAGCATAATACCATCAATACACAGAGAATAACACTACCATAGAATTGAATCAAAGTTTTCTATTAATTCAATATCTATACATGGAAGTTCTTCATGCACTTCTCTACTTTCTCTTCTCTTCTTGATCCTATTTGATAATGTTACAATGTACAAAGGAGGGTGTCTATATCCCGTTTCCCTCTCGAGCTCTAAAGCTATCAAATCTAGAATTATATTCCTATCTAACTTTACATTAAATCTATTTAACTGCCTCATCTACCTAAAAACATGAGCTATCCGCTCAAAGTCCATTACAATGTACAAGTGCGCTTCATTAAATCCACACATTAATGTTCGGCACAACAAATATCAAGGTGTTTCTAAAACTTGTGCTGGCGCTGTCCAGCTGTCTCCCACTTTTGCACTGGCTCGCTTGACGTGGACGATACTCCTGCATCATACTCCCTCACTTGAAAAATTTCATGGGCTCCTATCCATGAGCTCCTACATGGTCTTTCCATGGTTCTGTATCACCACTTTGGTCTCCCAGTTGGCATCCTCTACTGGGTGATTCTTCCATTTGACCAGATACTCAAAATATTGCTTTCGCTTGATCTTCTTTCCCACTCGCTTATCCAGTATGCATTCCATCTGTGGATTTTCTGCAATTGGTAATTGTTTTCGCCACTGGAATTCTGGCTCCTCAGTTCCAGTCTCTGCTTCTCCAGGCCTGTAAGGGTATAAATCTGAAACATTAAATATCAGAGATATCCCGATGTCATCTGGCAGCTCAATCTCATAAGCATTTTCCCCGAATTTCTTCAGGACTCGGCATGGCTCGATTTTCTTCATCTTAAGTTTATTGTATGTTCCCCTTGGGAACCTTTCCTTCCTCAAGTGTGCCAGAACCAGATCGCCAACTTCAAACTGAAGTTTCCTTCGATGCTAATCTTCTCTGCGCTTATACTCCTGACTTGATTTCATCAGTCGCTGCTTCACCCTGCTGTGAAGTTCCTTCATTGCCTCAGCAAATTCTTCTGCACTAGCACTGCTAGTTGTAGTCTGTTCTGAATATCGCAATTCAGAAACTCCCCTTGGCTTCATCCCATACACAACCTGAAATGGACTTTTTCCTGTACTCTGATTCACCGAATCATTGTACGCGAATTCTGCCTATGGCAACACATTGTCCCAGCTGTTGTGATGCTCTGTCACCAGGATCCTCAACAAGTCTCCCAGACTTCGGTTAACCACTTTTGTTTGTCCGTCTGTCTGAGGATGATACGCCGAACTAAATGCCAATTTATTTCCCAACTTCTTTCATAGCATCCTCCAGAAATGTCCTATGAATTTGGTGTCCCTGTCCGAAACAATACTTTTCAGCAATCCATGAAGTGTAACAATCTCCTTGAAAAACAGGTTCGCGATGTGTGTCACATTACTGGTCTTCTAGCATGGGATGAAATGTGCCATCTTTGAAAACCTACCCACCACTACCAAGATGGAATCTACACCCCTTTGTGTCCTCGGCAAACCCAATACAAAATCCATGCTGATCGCCTCCCATGGCCTCTCTGGTATGGGAAACGGCTGATAAAACCTGCATTTTACTTCATTCCTTTCGAATGCTGACAAATTCGACACCTGTCAACAAACCTCTTGACATCTGCACGCATTCCTGGCCAAAAATATGATTCGCTCAGCTTCGCGAATGTCTTGTCATGGCCAAAATGTCTTGCTAAACCCCCGTTGTGTTTTTCCTTCAACATGTTCTCCCTCATGGAGAAATTCGAAATACATAGCTGATTGCTTCTGACCAACAATCCTTCCTAGATCATGTAATCTATCCATGGAATTCGATCTTTGAGAACTGGATTCTCAGCTGCTTCATATGCTTCCCCGAAATCTGCATCTCCTGCATACATGTCCCTCAGGTTTTCAAAACCCAATGTTTTGACTCGGAACTCCTGCAACAACAAACATTTCCTGCTCAAAGCATCAGCCACTTTGTTAGTAGTCCCTGAAAGGTGTTTAATCACAAATGTGAAATTATGCATATACTCTACCCATTTTGCATGTTTCTGATTCAACTTCTCCTGTTGACTCACAAACTGAAATGCATGATTATCACTGTACAATACAAATTCTTTTGGGATCAAGTAATGCCTCCACTTCTTTAGTGCCTGTATGATAGAATAAAATTCTTTATCATACGTGGAGTATTTTATCTTTGCTTCATCTATCTTCTCACTGAAATAGGCGACTGGTCTGTCCTCTTGACTCAAGACCACTCCTATGGTGTACCCGCTCGCATCACATTTCACCTGAAATGTCTTCATGAAATCTGGAAACACCAACACTGGTTTCTCTGTGATCTTTCGCTTCAACAGATTGAAGCTCTTCTCAGCCTCTGTTGTCCAGTGAAAATTCTTATGCCACTTCTTTACTGTGTCCATCATCTCTGCGCTAATTCCACTGAAATTTCTAATGAATTTTTTGTAGAAACTAGCTAAACCATGGAAACTCCTTACCTCAAAAACATTTCTCGGTGATGGCCAATTATTGATCACTTCCACTTTATCTGGATCCATCTTCAATTCATTCGCCGAAATAACAAAACCCAAATAAATGAGCTATGTCTACATGAATTAACACTTCTTCATGTTGATCAACAACTTCTCCTGCTGTAGCTTTCTCATCACAATGGCCAAATGCCTCAAATGTTCATCCTTTGTTTTACTGAAGATTAGTATATCGTCCAGATATACGACAACAAATTTCCCAATGAATTCCCGCAAGACTTCATTCATCATCCTCATGAATGTGCTCGGCGTGTTTGTCAAACCAAACAGTATGACCAGCCATTCATACAAACCCTCGTTTGTCTTGAATGATGTCTTCCACTCATCGCCTTCTCTCATGCGAATATGATGACATCCGCTCTTAAGATCAATATTTGAAAAATAATTTTCCCTGCTCAGGCAATCCATCATATCATCCATCCTCGGCAGTGGAAATCTATACCTGATGGTTATCTTTTTTATCGCTCTTGAGTCTATACACATTCTCCATCCTCCATCCTTCTTCAAACTAAGTACTGTCGGAACAGCACACGGACTCAAGATTTCCCTGACCAATCCTTTGTCCAATAAATCTTGGACCTGATTCTTTACCTCTTCATTTTCCTGCGGCATCAACCTGTACGCGGCTTTATTTGGTAAACTAGCTCCCGGTATGAGGTCTATGTGATGGCTTATGCTCCTCATCGGTGGCAACGAATGAGGTAATTCATCTACCATAATGTCAGCGAACTCTTCCAGCAGTTCCTAAATTTCCTCTGGCAAATCGTCCACTCTTGTGTTGGTTAGAACAATTCTCGGCTTTCTGACAACAAAGAATTGTGGATCTTCCTTCTTCTCCATCTTTGTAAGAAGCTCCTTCCCACTCATGAGAAGTATTGTGTTGCTTACTTCCGGATTTACCTCCTTATCCTTTATCGGAAGTAACCTGTGCGTCCTCCCATCCTTCTCCAGGGTATATGTGTTCATTCTCCCATCATGAACCACATTTCTGTCATATTGCTATGGTCTACCCAGCAATAAATGACATACATCCATGGGAATAAAATCACACAGAATCTTATCATTGTATCCTCCTATTTTGAACTCAACTAAACACTGTTTAGTGACACTCACCTGATGTCCCTTCTGTAGCCACGAAAATTTGTATGGACTCGGGTGATCCGTTGTCTCCAGCTCTAGTTTCTCCACCATCTTGGTTGAAACGAGATTATTCGTGCTTCCGCTGTCCACAACGACCTTGCATTTCCTGTCCTTGGTCTTGCACGCGATTTTGAACAGTCTACTTCTTTGAGCTGTGTCCTCCACCTCCTTCTCGGGTGTCAAAAGGACTTTATGCATTCCAAGCGATCTTCCGCCATCTGCATCTTCATTCTCAGCATCACGCCTCTATGCTTCGGTGATGTGAGCTTCTCCTATGTCCTTCTTTTTATCTGGATACTCAAATGACTTGTGCCCATTTTTCCCACATGTGAAACATGTGATTACTCCTCCTTGGCCTCTTTCTCTTCCTCGAGTACGAGGAAAAGTGTTTGCGTCAGCATAATTGCCACCCTGCTCTGTATGCTGCGCCCTCTGTTCAGCATGTGGTCCTCACTATGAGGTTCCACCTCTTTCAATATTACCCTGAGGTCTCTTCCATTCCTCCTTGGGCTTCTGACATTTATCTTGGGTAACTGCCCTACCTATGGGCTGAATTCTGCCCCACCCTCGCTGACCTTTCCTTTGGCTCAGCTTTTCTTCTGCTTTCAGAGACATATGATAATCATCCTCAACTTTTCGGATGGTTACCATGCTCAATTCATCCTGAATGTCATATCTCAAACCATTCAGATATCTGAAAACCTTCTCATCATTGCTCTCCCAATGACCCGCTCTGATGTTCAGTCTATAGAACTCTTCAGTGTATTCCTTTACTGTCGTCAGTTTTTGTCTCAGGTTCTGCATTCGCCTGAACAATGTAATTTGATAGTCCCTTGGGATGAACTTCTCCTTCATCTTCGCGATCATACGATCCCAAATTTTTATCTTTTGTTTGCCCTTCCAGCATCTATCATCTTGTAGCTCGTCCCACCACAAGGTTGCATGTCCTTTCAAGCACGTAACTGCATGATTGACTTTCTTATCCTCTTCGATATCCTCATAATTGAAGTATGTGTCAAGAACTCTAATCCAATCTAGCAGCTCCTCTGCATCCATATTTCCTTCATAGACTGGAATATCCATCTTTGCCTTCGCACCCATCCTGGCGATAGCTTTAATCAATCGCTCGGTTGATGCATCCTCTGCTATGACCTCCTCTTCATGTCCATCTTCTTCTTCAACCTCAGAATCACTAAGATCCCCAGCACCAACTCCGCATCTTTTTGTTATCTCAATCTCCTCGAGTCTTGCTCGGAGATCTCTCATCTGCCACTCCATTTCTGGATTTCCTGTCGACCTACCTCTTCTTCGCACCTCCCTATATTCGGGATCAGGTGACTGCCTTTCTCTTCTTGGCGGCATGATGAATTTACTCTCTCTTATACAGAAAGCAAAGATATTCCCTCTCTGATACCACTCTGATGCAACCGAACCCCTCAGAGCACGATCGCTCTCACCAGGACCTGCTTTCCACTCGACCCGAAGAACTCAATGGCTCTTCAAATTCCCAATTGGAAATTCTGCACCCCATAGGTTCTATTTCATGCGACCCTCACTTCTCTCTTTTGGAGGATCAGAACTTTACGACTTCGCGAGTTCTCGGCTGATCACTAAACCCTCGGATTCTCGAGATCTGATGCCCGATCTTATCCCACTTCCTCGAAACTTCCACTTTATCACAGCCTCGCACTATCGCGACTTCACTGCTCCCGACTCCCAACACTCGGTCCTCCAACTCTCGAGTTCCGATGTTCCGAGATGTTGATATTCTCCTCTCGCGCCTTCGGAACCTCATGCCTCGCGACTTGATCCCCCAAAATATTGGGGCCTTCAACTCACGAGTCAGGAACTCGCGAGATATTCGATCTCTGTCACCTGTCTTGCACTCACCCCATGACCCACGCGACTTACGTCACTATCAGAATTTCGTTCCTCGCGACTTCATGACTCCCATTACCAACTCCCCAACGCTCTTCTTACGAGATCCCGATGAGCGATCTCTCGAAAAATCTGATGACCTCAGTCGACTTTTATCAATGCTCTACCCCTCCTGAGCTTAGAGATTCTCCGTGCTTCTGCAATAACTCCCTGGCACCTCTGCGAAATCCAACGGCCCTCGGATTCTCGCGACTTCTCCTCGGATAATTTCTAACAGTTCGTTCTTGCCGACGAAATCCCCGAAATGACAAGACGCTCCTCCACGGAACTCGTCACCCTGCACACAAAGTTTTCCTGCCTGGTCCAACACTTCGATTTGCACTTCTTTTGTGAAATCCTTCGACAAATTTGAAGGCCTTCTTCTCCAGAGTTTATTCTCAACTTCTCAAGTCCTTTTGAGAACTTCTTGCATGCACTCCTTGTGGAAAACCTTCAACAACTGCTCAGTATTGAAATTCTTCGACTCTGCACACTGACCTGCAGCAACAGTCCTTCCAATTCCCTTTGCTCAGAATCGTAACTCTGAGACTTTGTCTAGCCTGCGCACGCCTTGCACGACTCCAATGCCCAATCTTCACTTCTGAGAACTTAGAACAAAAGTTACCTCTATCTAAACCCTTCTGTCGACGCACTCCTTGCGGACGATTCAACTGCACTCCTTGCAGGAATTATCTGGTTCAAGATAGAAAAACAATTGAAACTAACTCCTTGTTCTCACAGACTTCACTTCAACCGTGAAATCACATACACAGCATATAAAAGAAAATGTATGACAAGAAGAAAACATTCATGAGCATAATACCATCAATACACAGAGAATAACACTACCATGGAATTGAATCAAAGTTTTCTATTAATTCAATATCTGTACATGGAATTTCTTCATGCACTTCTCTGCTTGCTCTTCTCTTCTTTCTCCTGTTTGATAATGTTACAATGTACAAAGGAGGGTGTTTATATCCCGTTTCCCTCTCGATCTATAAATCTATCAAATCTAGAATTAAATTCCTATCTAAATTTACATTAAATCTATTTAAATGCCTCATCTACCTAAGGACATGACCTATCCACTCAAATTCCATTACAATGTACAAGTGCGCTTCATTAAATCCACACATTAATGTTCGACGCAACAAATATCAAGGTGTTTCCAAAACTTGTGCTGGCGCTGTCCAACTGTCTCCCTCTTTTGCGCTGGCTCGCTTGACGTGGGCGATGCTCCTGCATCATATGGTAACTGAGCACACACAAACAATATAAAGACAGGGCACAATAAATACAATGTCCTTGGATGATGATGATATCCCAATTGTCATTTTTATGAATGTAAAAAAACGTAAATCAAAGAAAAATTAGATGTATAATTTCATGACCTTTTTTTGGATCTTTATCGATGTTTATATGTTC